>JNDT01002238.1:0-177122 GCA_000697055.1 Saksenaea vasiformis B4078 | reverse complement strand
TGTTCGCGTTCCTGTCTTTTACGTTCAAGTTCGTCAAGTTTTTCCTTCTTCTTGCGTTTCTTGTGCAAGATTATTTGCAAGTTAGACATCCCTGAGTAATGATGATCGCTAGCGGATGATGAAGGAGCAGCAGCAGAGGAAGGAGCAGCAGCAGAGGAAGGGCCAGCAACGGTGGATGATAGCATGTGGCTCTGACGGCTAAGCTGGACAGCTAATTGTAGTTGTGAATCATCATCAGGCCCACTAGACAAAAAAGCGAGCGTATTAGAAGTCTGTGAAATGATACTGTTCCGACTTAACGAGTCTACTGGAGTTGGAGATTTCTTGGTAGCAACAGCCTTCCCTTTGCTATTAAGTACATTAACGATTATCAAGTGTTATACGTTTGATATTACAAGCTTACCCTTTTTGCAACTTTTTTGGAGGCATTTCACCGAAAAAACAGAGGAAGAAATCCCTCTGACAATTTGGAGAAGGACTTTGTCCACTGATTTACTTGTATAGTAAGAGGAATAGAAGAAGAATGAGTGCTTTGCTGTGCTTTTCGCGATTGAGTCACGTTCTTATATAAATTTTGGATTATCCCTCCCAACCAGCTAGGTACATCGAGTAAGCCAGAAGAAAACTTTGTTTTGGACCAGGACATGATGAAGTTACACAAAGACACAGGTCACTTCTATCTGTACTTATTTATACTAATATTTTTGCTTTGTTAAAAGTACAAGAGATCCAGGATGAAAAAAGAAAGTACATTTCCAGAGGATCGCATAAAGATGATGGATAATTGCTAGAAGTTTATAAGAAAGTAAACGCTTACATATTTCCTAGGATAAAGCGTTTACCCTCCGTAACTTAGAGGTTGTTGTTTCTGATATGTAGAGTTGATCATCGTGCAGGATCGAATAAATTTCTTTTTTCCCTAGATGGTCTCATGCTGCACGGAAAATCAAGTCATGCAGAAATCGCTAATATTTCTGATTCTGCAACGGCTGATCATAATGTTGCTCAATTTTTCTCAATACAATAATGAATTCAATTAGTGCAGATTTCTCATGCTAACGGTAGCCTTTACTAGGTATTAAGGACTGAAGCAAGAAGAAACGCTATTTGGAAGGTATTGCCTTGATCACAGACTTAAACAGCTAAAGAAAGTTAAAGCATAAAAGCTCGGAGACAGTTGGAATCTACTACTTTCAAATTTACTTAGTGCAATGACTTTGCAAAATAGGTCATATCTCCTATCCATAGCACAGGCGAAGCAGGGCTTATGCTGCGGCCTGTAGTACGCTTTGAATGGAAATCTTCATGACATAATGTCACATACGATTCAGAACAGTTTCCCATTAATTCTTCCCGTCTGTTTTCAACCATCTGTGTTGACAAGGTTACCGAAAACAGACACCAGCATACTGTGTATTAGTCTAAATAGGGCAATCGCCGTATGCATAGCGTGAAGAAACACCTGATTACACAGAGTACTTAAGGTTTACAAACATTTACATCTACCAACGATTTTCTCTGTTGTGTTCTTTTTCAAGGATGACGTTTCGAACGGTCGAATGATAGTAATCGGTTTAGAATTCAAAAATTTTACAGATATCTATGCCTCCGTCCACTATCTTGTTTTGAGAGACGATATCGCTTTTACCGATTTTGGAATGGTTTCTTGCTATAAACCTTATGCAAAAACAATTTCATTGTTTATTGTAGGATTCACTCCAACCGTGAGGACTGATTGCTATTATTAAATAGAAACTTCTCAGTAAATTACCAACTGTGATGGATAGACAGTTTTTTTTTGTTCTGAATGCAAGGAATACGGCATGTACAATTCCATACGCCTTTGACATGCGCAAATTACTATAATGCTAGTAACTGTAGAATGAGTCGGGCTGAGCTGAAACAAAGTCTAGTTTGCATATGTTTTGGATTCTGGAGTACCTTACCCTAATATCCGCTTTAAAACTCATGTGTACTGATCAACGTGCACTACCTTCGCTAAAATGACGCACTATAAACTTGGGTATTGAGACTTGTAAAAAAAAGTGAAGTCTATGAGACTCGATTGTAGATTTTTTTATTCCTGTATGAGAACAATATCTATTGCTACTGAGATCTCTTTCAATAATCGAATTCAGTAGAATGGTGTCAATATTGCTGGTTTGGAACATGCATATATGACATAAGACTCTCAAACACGATAAATATCCACGCATATGAAAAATATATCAATTTATTTCTGATACTCTCGAAAAATGGCATATGAAGTTAATATGAAGTATAGTCATATGCAGACATACTATAAGTTAACCGCTAAAATTGTAAAGAGTGCGCGTTGTCTTTGTACAGAAATTTACTGAAGGATGATGGAAAAGAGATACAATGAAATATCTGTCATGTGAGAAACGAATCGTCCTGTACACTAAAGCAGATATGGATATTTGTGCATATTTCTAGGTTATGGCATCATGTAGAAAATATAGACTAAACCATTTTGTTTTGTTGTTCAAGGCACAGGGATACTCGGACGTTGCATATTTATTTGTCATCTTCCAGATCTAAAGATAATTCTGTATTTACAAAATTTCTGAACATTGCTTCTATTCTTTATGAAACATGATTTTCTACTGCAGCTTCCAAAAGACAACAGGCCGTCGAAAGATAGTTTCCTTGAAAACTCAAATGGGAGCTCTTTCCTTACGCAATTGTCGGATTTCTATTCAAACAATTCATAGGATATTACAAACTTTTGAACAGCATTCACATGCATTGGACACATGATAAGGAGAAGAGGTATACAACGTAGAGAGCTGTAATCGAAAAATGAAGAAGATCTTTTTGAAATAGGTTGGATAATTTTCTTTGTAGGTATCGTATGGTCAGTAATCGGAATAAGAATATTGATGTAAAAACTCTTTCTATAAAAAATCGATAATCTAAAAAAGGCCAAATACCGATATCTATCTGACTTTGATGTCACAGACTTTTAAGGTATGCAGTTAAATTTTTGTGTGAGGCTACTGTCACTCATGATTTCGCTCGTATACATACTATTCATTGTCTTCAGCTTCGCTGTCTCCTGACTACACTGGCTATCATTCGTAGATGCATTTCGCATATACTGGAGGTAATGCTGCACATCTGCTTTCAGAGCAAAAACAGTATCTTCATCAAAAACTTTAACATTTTCTTGTGAACTTTGCTGAGAAATGGCTTCTTTGCGATATGACTGTGGAATCCTTGTTCATGAAGCGTTCTGCGAACTGTGCGCTCACTGACTTTAACTGGTAATGCCTTCGTGATCTCACTTAGCGTTGCACGACGATTCTTCTTCACGATTCTCAGTAGATTGCGAATATCACGTTGCTTAAATTTTTTGGGTCGTCCAGACCCTGCAGGTCGTTTGACTGTGTGTCGCCTTTCGTAATTATGCAAGACGCGATATACGGTTCTTAAATGTACTAAAGTCTTATCTGCAATTGCTTTTGGTTTTATACCAGCTTGAGCAAAAGCAACAATTCGAATCTTTTCTTCGTCAGTCAAATGCATAATACACAAGTTTATGAATACAACAACCTTTGGAAGCTCCTAAAAATTTTTGCCAATTTTCTTGTCATGTGACTGTACTTCATGTCCTTTTTTCAGGATTATCTCGCCTCTTTTCTTTTTTTTGTCACCTACTATAGTTGCGGTGTAAAAATAATCGTAGATCTGCACACAAACTGACATGAAGAGACGATCGATCGTATACTGGATCCATTACTTCCACAAATACTACATAAGACGAAAAGAAACCGTAAACGAGGCACAGAGGCCTAACCGCAGAGTTTACCGTGTGGCAATTTATCTTTATCGTTATTCTGGGTGAGAACTGCATCTAATATCGTACAAAACGTGGATGTTGTACGCAACTTCACTGTCCACTGAGATCTCATCCATAAAAAGCTTTTCCATTACCGCCTGTAAAATTTGTCGAAAATGATCTGCATCATCGGATCGACTTTTCTTTTGCAGCATAATCCTACTAGTCTATGAACTTGATGTGCACGAAACAAGTCGCGGCGGTTGACTCAGACGTTTAAAGACTAGACATGATCTGGTAGCGCTCTGCATTCTTCTTAGACATCGGTCTAGTTATGTTTCTTGCTCGACATCTGGGTACTTCCAAGATCATGTGATCGTTTGTATTCAACACATTGATCCTGTAAATTGGTACTTGTACGATCATTTGTTGAAGAGAAGGCCTAGCGGAGTGTTTCAAGTTGCACGTTCCCTTTGCGGACATAGTCAAGTGCTTCCAGATCGCTTTTGACATGATGTGTATTATTATTACCAACTAGAGCACCTCTTTTAACGGACATGACACGAATAGCATCGTAATCGAAGGATCGAAGGATGGTGAGTAAGTAGACGGCATCGATACGGTTCAAAATACGATGGATCAAAAATAACTCTCGAGTCCGATGATACGAATATTTCCGCAGTATCAGAATCTAGCGGATGGTAGGAATTATCCGCAGCAGAAATATATTTTTACATCATCAAACGTGCTAATGTATGTTTATGATATGAATGAAATGCGTTTATTACAAGTTATTAGGTGATTTATATGGATAACTAATGCAAAGGCGAAAAGAGAAGATGGCAGATGGGATAAATGTAATGAGGTTGCCAGAAGAGAGGCAGGGGCAACTGGGTTTATGCTCCTGTGTTTGTCACATCGTTTCCATACTGATATTGACTTCGGCAGCCCATGGGATCAATATATTGGCCAACCACATCGGGGTGTTTGCCGCATCGTAAAGGATCTCGAAGATACATTTCGTTCTTGGGAGATTCAGGCTCGTGGATCGAGGTAGCAGGTGAATGTGCAGGGGTGTTATTCCTAGAAGCAGCAGGAGACTTGCTAGCAATATATTCTTTGATCTTGAGGAATTGATTTGAGAGACCCATGGTGTTGATATGTGTATGAATGTGTGTAGTGGATGTCAATAGTGTGAGGAAATATGTTAAATTTGTGATTTAAAAATTTTTGTCTTTTATATAGCGCACGGTGTTAAAACGGTTAGCCGGTGGCTGTCCGTGTCCATCCTCAACTGATTATCGGTTGCTTTTTACTGGCTGGTAGTGTAACCTCCGAGGTAGGTCTTATTAGTAATTCCGATGTTGCTTTCATTTTAAGTTGTACAATGCCCGAAATAAATAATCGAACGGATCAAAGAATATGCCAACATTGTCGTATGTTATCACATCAAAGCCGGAAAGACAAATTAAATAAATAAAATAAAAAAAGCATGTGTCTGAACCTTGACTTGGAAAAGTAATAATGGTTCTCTTAACCAACTTAATTGAACAATGTGGGGCGGAACTGGAGTCGGATAAGACATTATGCGGACCTCGGGTAGCGTCTGAAGCTGGCGATCCCGGTTTTCGCCTCATTCCAACCAATCATTCCCTGGAGATGCTCTCGATTCACGATGGCGTGAACGGCCAGATAAAGGAAATCAGTTGCACGTTCCAGTTGTTGCTGAATTCATTACCATTCTTATCCGCTCGTCCACCGGGAGGATGTGGAGTTTACTATTATTATACTTCTTTCCGATGAAGATTGTACACTTCTTTAGAAAGGGAGAACTTTCTATGAACTTTTAACACCTGAAAATTATGAGATTTAGCAGTGGAATCTAAAAAGAAATTGTAAGAAAAACCAAGTACCCCGGTCAGCATGGAGTACCCAAAGCAACGGGTGACGAAGATGGAACCGTCAAACGTTGCGGCCAGCAAATGGATCTTCCTTCCTCTACAGTACCCGCATATGTCCTGCAATCCACTAATACCTATTTGCTATGCGTCTTTGTCAATAGTAGTAGTGGTGGTGACGAAGGGTTAGATCAACGGAAAATCAGCGGATGCTAACTGTGGATAATGTTGGAGATCAATATGGACTGATACTGAGAACAACGCTTACATCGCTTTACTTACTGTTTAACAGTTGGTGGTCAGTGCTGTATAGCTATCAACCTCGTTTTCTTTTTGTAAAGCGGCCCTTCAATGGGATTCTAAATAAGGGACCATGAATTGCCCGATTTCATGTGCAATTTTGCGTCATTCACCGAATCTTTTTTTTTTTTTTTTTTTTTTTTTTTTTTTTTTTGCTGCTCCTGTCCACGGGGGTACCACCTTTATACAAGCAGGATATGATCCTTTGCAGTAATCAATATGCCAAGTACGTAGTTTATCTTCTTTTCAGCGATCGATTGATTCTTTCTCGAAGAAGGCTCATTCAAAGCAGCATGAAGCTGCTGTGTATCGCGGAGCTCTCTTATCCGCAATACAAAGGCAATTGAATCACATTTCCACATGTGGAATGATACACGAAATAATGGCGGGTATACTAAAGGATAGCTAAGCTTCAAAGAGGTCTTTGCCAGTTCACTCGTGATCAACCAGGTTTCCTAGATCGTACCAGCGGTTTGTTCCTGGCTGCCGCTGACTGCAACTTGAATATCTTTTTAACGTATAGCATTCATCTTATCTAGTAACGTTCCTCGTCCTTCACGCTCCACCGACTTAGTAAGCCGATGAATTCACCCCGTATACAAGATCCTCAAAATCGGTGTCTCCATAACAACAATGTGTGCTTTTGTAGCATTATCCACCAACGTTGTTCTCCGATCAGTGGAGAAGAAATGACGAAAATAAGCATAGAGGAACTTGGAGTACGGATATGTGTCTGTTGATGCGTGGTTCGTTACTCACAGTGACAAAGTCAAAGACATTGATCCAGTGATTTTCATCGTAGCCAGCATCCGCTGCCGCTGACATCGATAGAACAACGAGCGGGTATCGGCACACATACTAGAAACATATAAACCTTCGTCACGGAACCTAACAGCTGACAGCGTAGTCAACCAAGAGCCTTGACAACTCTGATGTAACCCGAATTAGTTGGCTTCCACTGATTGTTACACGGTGTCCGTTTCCCATATAGATTTTGTTCTTAAAAACACAAACACAAGTAATAGTAGCAAGCCAATTATTTTAACGTAACGACGTGGGCTTACTTCAGTTGCTACGCTAGCAAGGAATCAATCCGTTTAACGAAACAAATGATGGCTGGGAAGTGTGAATTCTACTGTACTGATAGAGAAGCGAGCATCGTTAACTGAGTGATTTTGCTACTTTATGCTGCTGTTTCTGAAACCTGTTTGGATCGCCATCAAAGCACTCCGTCCGTTCGCAGTGTGTCGGAACGGATGGCATTCCATCAGTACTTTGTTTGTTTCTGCTTCCTTTTTCACTCTTGGTGTCTTACGCCCAGCCCTCCATTTATTTACTAGTTCCTTGTTCTACATAACATAGAAAGGAAGACTAGCTGTACAGATATTTACTCCGTTATCGGCTGCAGCTAAGCGCTGCTGCTACTGGAGCTTTCATCGTTTCTCACCCAGAAATATCTCGGGAAGAGACTTTATTACAAGGGTCCTGATACGATAGTTCCGTAGTAAGAAACGTATCGGAGATAAAGAAGTATATCCAAAACAATGACATCTTTTTGTTGTCAGCTGGTGGGCATAAGGATCAGGAAATAAGCGTCCCGGTCCATCCTTGACGCCTCACCCGAAATAGCTCTCCTGGGAGTTTAAATCTTTGGCCATACTTTCCAACTGTCTCGGCCTGGCTAGGGAAGGTTCGCGGGAAAACATACTAATGACTTCCGAGGTTTGTCAACCGGTCTTGTACAGTGAATTTAAAAAGAAATTGCGTACAACAAGTATAGATAAATAAGGGAGAGCATTCATGTTTATGAAGCAACTGCGAATCCGCTGTTACAGATAGACGTGCGTTGACATGGCTACATACTACAATTCATTTACCAACCGAGCTTTCCCTTCCAGTCAAACCACACGGTCTATCACTCTGAAACTTTTCTGCACTTCTCGCGTCGATATATAAGCAAAATATCTGCAGACAGTGACGGGTCGAATAGTGTCTCTGTTTCTTAACGCCCGAAGTGAAAGTACATTGCATCTCATGCTCATCTCTTGTGATCATTCTTCACAGTGCTCTAACGTACTATTACAGAATGGATATTTTTCGGTCGATTTGTTGCTTCCGACAGGTCCCCTATACCGTCAACTTTATTCCCGCTTAGATCAATCCACAGTGCACATCACTTTTGACTGCTACACTCGATGATCCACTGCCGATCCCTTCAAAGTCATACTAACTATTCCAACGCCCAGTAGCCTCGTATACGCTATAACTTCTGTTATTGTCCACAAGTGTCGCAAGTGTCAAGTCTGCAATGCAATGCACCTGAAATTCGGGCATCCCCTTCCTTGTTGCTATCACTCGTACCAAATAAAACATTGGTTCACATAAATAATAATAATAAATAAATGAAGTTACAAGACGATGAAGGAAAATACATCTCTCATTCCTTAGCGATACATGTTAACGTTCTAACATACAATAGCTTCAGTGGATGATCATAACCTTTCGTACGTACTGAGATGGCAAAGGCTTATGATAATGAGAATAGCCTCTTGTCCTTGGAAAACATGGATGCAGTTCATTTGAGTATGAGGGAGAAAAGAAAAAAAAAGTACAGAGCATCAGAAAGAAAATAAAGAAGAGAAAAAAAAGAAAAAGAAAAGAGTCGTGATGATACTCAATATGGAAAAATCAAATCTTAAGATGTTTGCGCTAGATTTTAACCTACGCAACCCGATCAAGCTTCCAGCACGGATGTGTCCTCGGTGGCCTCGCCTTCCTTCGTTGTCAATGGTATACTGGTTACAGAATGCTCCTCAGTCGTAGCTTTTACCTCGTCCACCTGCATAGGTTCGATTGATGCTTCCTTCTTTGCGGCAGGCTGCGCAGCAGCAGTCGCAACGTCCTGTCCCGTTGTAGCTTTTGCTTGCTCCTGCAAGCGACCCGGATCAGAAAATAGCGCTTTCCAATGTTTCATCAGGTTCTGGCAACGCTCCTTGATGTAATACTCCGTATCCTCCTCGTAATTGTATGTGCATGCAGCTTTAACGACCTTGCCGATTTTGGTTTCCTAATCCCAAATCCTCAGTTTCTTCACATTCCTTGGTTGCTGAAAAAAAAAGCTTACCCTCAGTAGCTCGTATGTCATTGGCAATTCCTCAATATCCTTGACCACCTGCGCAATCTTTGGATAGTCTTCCGGTGGAATCTCACCCTGTCAAATTTGTTCCCCTCTCTCAATCAGTAACCCATGCCTTGTACCCCATTCATTTTATCCATCAAACCTACAGGTTTCTTATCGTATACGAGTTTTTGGAGTCTGTGTCTGGTGTGATATGTTCGCTTGAATTCAGGCGTTCTCTTGTACGCCTCTGGATCATATGGCTTAGACCGTTCATCGTGTGGCATGGCCGTATCACTTTGTGCGACATCCACCGATTTATGCGTTACCGTAGGAGAGGCATTCGCAAGATCGTCCTCTTTTTCAATCGACATGGACTTGCGCTAACAGTTTTTCTTACTGTTAAAACACACATGCCACTTCATGCCTTCCCATTCCTATCCCCCTTTTTTTCCTCGATGGTTGCTGTCTTACCCGTTTCTTCCTGTCTCTGGTATTTTCATGTGTTGTTTCTTCAGACGCCTTATCCTCCTCCATCTTGCGAGCCCGCCTCTTCGTTTTCACAGGGGTGGATTCTGTATCTTCGGAGTCTTCTTCTTCCTCCACTGCTGCCTTTTGTTTTCTTCTTCCATTGGAGGCAGCTGCCTTCTTTCGCTTTGGTGTCTCGGTAACCTGTTTCCTTTTGCTCGCCTTTTCCCTTGTCTTTCTCGATCTGCCCCCTTCTTCCTCTTCTTCGGCAGAGCCTTCCTCCTCCTCATCCTCCTCCATATCTTCATCCAACGAAGACGGGTCCAACGCTTGACGTACAGCTAACTCCAGATCTTTGCTCTTAAACTTTTTTGCCTTGAGATCTCGTTCCACATTGACACGGTCAAATGGTCTGATAGCATCAGGACCAAAGAAACCACTAAAAAAAAGTGCGATGTTAACCACCACCTTTTCTTGTTCTTTTTTTTTTCTTCTCACTGATTGATACTTACTAATCTCTGGAACCATAAAAGAAGACAGTCCACAAAGGACCTTTTGTTTTTGCTCTCTGTTTCAATACTTTGGCAGGAACGTCTTGGTCGGCTTCAATCTATAGGAAAACAGAGTGAGTTGCCGCATGTCACCAACGCCACAGTGTGTATCGCTAAAGTCACCAGACTTTCTCCAAGATCTCATCCCTTTGTGATGTTCAATCATGGAGATCACAATGACGATTATCGTTCATCTTGGTTGCAACTTACCCTTGCCGGCCACCATGGGTATCCCTTAAGCTTGGCAAACACAGTCGTTCCAGCTGGGTACTGTGATGAGTCTTTTGGACGCATGATTGCAATAGGAAAATCCCAGGTTCACAATTCAAATTACAGACGCGCTTCAAGAAGAAATAAACGTTGTTGCAAAAAGTAAATAAAAAAAAGGGCGGAGGGTCGTGTCCAAGAGGAGTATGAAAAAGGAAGAAAAAAACAAAAAATGTACTCAGTGTGTAGTTGAATGGGATGTCGCCGTCTGAGTTTGTTGACGCGTCTAACATTGGACGACATTTTTCTTTTTGCCACTCAGGTGCCTTCCAGCCCATTACACAGAAACCCGAAATATAACAAAATCCTTATTTCTTAGTATCCTCTAGATCTTTAACTCTCCATGTCATAAACCCTTGTTACTTATACACCATTCATTTTTTATACTATCGTATTCCTTTCTATAGCCCATTAACCCCCCAATCAATCTCTTGCTTTTTTTACGAACGAGTCAAAAAGAGTAAGTTTGATACTTTGTATATATTTACAGTACGACGTCATCTCGCACACCACCGAGGGCTTCAAGAAGAAAGACGAACTCCACCCAATTGACGGTGGTGGAATACCATGAATCCTATAATACCAACGATAACGCACCCAGCGATGATCCACCGATGTTCGGACCTTCGGCTCATACTCCCTCTGGAGGCGGAGCTTGACTCACTTTCTAACACCGATTCCTTTATGCGTTCGGATCGTATGACACGCCGGTCTTGGTCCAAAACCAGTTGCATATGGCGCTCCGCTCCACTATACCCACCATCTAAACGACAACGTCCTTCGTATCCTTTTCGTGTCTCGCCATGTCGTCCTTGACCGAAGAAACCAACTTCAATTAATCTTGGGAGGTATAGCTCGTAGGCTGGCATGTAGGTGTCCACAAAATCTCGTACAGCGTCATCCGAGAGCCCTTCTATACCCCGCTGCTCCTTTGCATGATGCTCTTGTTCCAATCGCCATTGATATACCAGTTCCGTATCGATAGGTAAAAGATGAATAAATATATCCAACCATGGGTAAAGGTCACGTTCATAAGCTTTCAGATACTCGTTCATTATCTGAAGATGCTCAATTGGATGTTGCCTCAGCCGCGTCGACCCATTTTTCCTCCTTTTTTCAATATAGATGCGTGTCAACTCCTCTTCCAATAACGGTTTGAATCCCAATGACCAGCCCTCGAATAAGATAATGTCAAAAGGACCATAAGCAGCTCTCCATGACGTTTCACTGAGTCGGTCTCCCAAGCCCCCATGCAGAGATTTGTCATAGGATGGTATATGAACTGGTAAATCGGAGGTTTTCATCAGGTTTTCAAAGAGAGATAGACCCAAGCCAATGTCATGCGAACCAGCTTGGCCGCGATACTGTAACAATCTATTCCCGGGATTCACCTTCGCTAATTGAACCTGTTCGGCTCTTGTCAGGTATAAATCGTCCAAGGAAATGGAAACAACATTGAGATTGTATGGCTCTTCTCGTAGTATATGAACTAAGGTATCCGATAGTGTCGTTTTGCCACTTCCTTGACAACCTGATATGCCAACTACCAAGGGTTTACGTGAAAGACCCTTTTCGAGACGTTCACTCATGAATCGCTCACGATGTTGCAGAATGTGGTCCAATGCCGCCTCGGTCTGAGGCAGCATTGCATACATTTTGTAAGACATGAGGACCTTTTTTCTTTTCCTGAAAACAAGGACACTTTGGGGTCAAAAATGTCCTTTCGGCCGTCCCAGGTTCACTGAGTCACAGTTCCACCAACTTTTGTGTGACTTTTGTGGCAGGCTTAAGAGATGTTATGCACAAAAGAAATGGACGAGTAAAATGTGTTCGACAATGGCGAATTCATTTAATTCTTGTGCGAGCATTGAGCCCAAGTTCCGGCACCCCACCGGGTCTCTCTAGCTGTTAATGGAGGGGGAAAAGGTCGTCATCACTATAACCTGCAATAGACAGAAGCCTCAGTTGTCAGCTACACATTCATCTCGGCAAATACGCTTATTGGGCAGGAATTTATGCGCCTCTAAGTAGATCATATGTCCATGAAGAGCCAGGTGTGCTCCAAGGAAGAAACCAGATATACGTTCATTAGTTAATGAACTGGCGACCAAAGTAATACTCTACTTGTGCCAACTTGGTCCCCAGATGTACACAGAGTTTATTCGAGAAGCATAAGAATTCATTCACGATTGGTAAATGAAACGATACTTGGTGCCAATTCACTTATTCCCGGAGGGAATAACCAAGCAGCGATGGCAGTCTGTCCCCGATCTGGCGGTTGGGAGCGGCAACGGAGGTTATACGAAGAAACCATCACTGAACCACCTCAATTGCAAAGTTCGGGATATCCTGGCGCGAACTAAAGTGAAATGAACTACTTCCCTCCGCAAAGGCTCATCAGCCCCAACGTAGGGTCCATGCGACTTGAATGTAAAAGATATTCAGTTCACGCACATGTTTATTGAAAACCTACTAGGAAAAACTAGAAGGTAGAAATGCGGAAAATCATGGCGACCATGGCGATGAAGCCAGGTGGGACTTATGAGCAAATATAAACATTGATATAGGAATTGCATGTGTCCCTTGTTTATTGAACATCCACTTTGAAGCTGCGTTCTGAGGTTAAGCGTCAATTTACATGGAGGCATTCATGAGAAGGTCTAGTTGTAGCGGCTCAATCACTAAGCGCTCATTCCCAACGTTCAAACGAGACGTATGGAAGTACTATTCTTGATCGTACTTCTAAAGGATAAACCCCAGTTTCACGTGCTTGCGTGCCGTCTTGAATAAGCAAAAATGGAGACTTTCGCATACATTGGTACTGTAAAAAGCTGCGGGTTTCCTTCTTCAGATTTTTGCAGACATAGACGATTCTGTTGAGAAAGCTAAAAGTAGTGCATACATGGTTAGAGTTTCCAAATATAACACTTTTGCTGGCTACACGTCGTTGTCTGATGACTTCAGAAGAATGGTCGAGTCTCTGAGGACATCCAACAGTGACTATCGTATCGAATGATGACACTTCATAATAGTGAGAGAATCTCGGACGTTTGCTTCTTGTCTTTCATACTATAAGCTTTGGTGATGCGCTACTATAGGAATAAGCGTGGATCGCGGTCGAATCAGGAGAGAACTGCGATACAAGCCAAGATAAAAGTATCTGAGTTATTGCAAACTTGAGAATTCCTAGCAGTTACCGCGATAGCCCTACTATGTGGTACGGAAAACTTTGTTTAGAGAGCGACCACGCAAGTTATTGAAGCCAAATTGTCAAGTTCTTCGACGAAATTCTCTTTTTCTAGAGGGAGCAATGGATTTACCTTGATAATAACATATACATCAATGTTTTACAGAGCAAAAGAGACTGACATTCACGGTTCAGACTTCTTTGAAGGGAGAACCGATATCGTGGGAATCGGGTTACCTGCGGTGGAAGAACAGAAGCACAGACTATGAAATGAGATACAATGCAAACGTTGTTGATACCTTTGGCAGCGAGTAGTAGATGGTCGAACATGCACCTAGGGTAGAATCTTTGTCACATCATAGCAATCGCACATGTTGCTGGGGTCGTTTCTCATCGTGCCACGTGTATCAGCGCGTCGTGATAGCGAAACGGAGTTTCATCCCACAGGAACCCATCTTTCTCTCTTTTACTCTATGGATCTGCCACCGATGCTAAGTGAACCGCTCGCCGCTCTTTTGGGCGAGCAATGTTATGCAACTTTGGTCAAGGACTTGAACATTATGGACGTTGATTGTGTCAAGTATGCCATTTCGAAGGGGTTGGGTCTTGGTATCGTGCTGGGAGGTTCTATCGTCAAGATCCCTCAGATCCTCACCATCATTCGCAATAAATCTGCCGAGGGTCTCTCCATGTCGTCGTACCTTTTAGAAACACTGAGTTATGTCATCACTCTGGTATACAACTTGCGTCAAGGAAATCCGTTCAGCACATACGGCGAAGTTATGTTTATTGCGTTACAGAACATTATTGTCATGCTTCTTATCCTGATGTATACGCAACAATACCGCGCTATGTTCTTTACCCTTTTCAACTTCTTCGGTGTCCTCCACTGTCTCCGTAACGAAGCCATTGTGCCTACCTGGGCTCTCGCCAGTTTATACGCCGCCGCTATTCCGTTGAGCTTGGCCAGCAAAATCCCACAAATCTTCACCAATCTTGCCAATAAGTCAACTGGACAACTATCTGTTTTCTCTGTGATCACCTATTTCGGCGGGAGTGTCGCTCGCGTGTTCACAACAATGACCGAATTGGATGATCCATTGATGCTTGGGGGAACTATCCTGGCTAGTGTTCTTAATGGTATCCTACTCTTACAGGTCATTCTTTACTGGGGCAACAAAGTAGAGCCGAAAATGTCCAAAACTGAATAATATGATACTAGCGTGCTCTCGATCTGTAAAACGTTATAAGCGGTTATGCTTTTGGGCCCAACGGCATCGGAAGCCAGCATCCTAGGCGAGGGCATTTCCCTGACCCAAAACGATTTCCTTAGGATTTTGTTGTAAAAAAGAAAAAGAAAAAGAAAATTGCAATAAAGACAATACTAAAATACTGCTACGCACGATGGATTCCTGATGGCACCCAGTCTTCAGGGACGCTGCCTTCACGTCTCAAATGTCGAACCATTATCTCCAAAGTATCGTCGTAAATTCCAAAGTGTCCTAATGCCATCATCTGATCTGCCAAACCGGTAATCGCCTCCACCTTTTCTTTCCTTGCTTCTTCTGCTTTTTCATCCGTAGGTTGTTCATTTTGTTTTGCTTGACTGTTTTTATTCTTCTTTTGCATGAGCTTTTGTTTCCATGCAGGAATCTTTTTTGCGCCACCACCCAGTTTGGATAAAGCGTCGCGCACGTTCTCACCCGGTAACAGGTATTCAACTAATGCTCGATACACGTCCGACTTTGTTTGTGGCATATCAGCCTGTCGTGCGGCTTCTTTCAAGGCTTCTTCTTTGTCTCGGCGTTCCTGAGCTTCTCTAGCGCGTGACATATCTTTCCGCGAAATGCCTTCCATCCAGCGATCGTGGAAAGCTTGTGGATCTTCTTTATTGCGAACGTAGTTGCCTTGTGCATCGAAGCTTCCTTCTTCCATTTCCTGCCGCATGTTGAACGCCGTCACTTTGGGTTCTTTGCTTTGTTCATCTTCAGAATCTGAACGATCATGCGATTCAAACTCTTGACCTTCAATTTCGTTGAGTTCCAACTTGCGACGACCCTTTTTCTTCTGTGGGCCGCTTTCGAGCTCGGCGTCGTCCGCAAACATATCGAAGTCATCATTATTCTTCTCTGGCTTTTTGCCGCGCCCTTCCTCTTGGTCCTCTTCGTCCTCGGATGCGCTACTGTACACTCCACCGCCCACTTCTTCATCATCGCTACCATACAGTTCGGCGTCTACTGCACCTCGTCGTCGCTTCTTTTCTTCTAGCGCATCTTCATGATTGATTTCGAAATCACCGGGTGATTCAGACCGTGAGGCGTTGAAGCGAACACGTTTCGAAGAAGACGGCCGGTCAAAATAATCATCTGAGTCAAATGATCCTTTTGCTCGTTTAGCACTAGACATGGTGAGTGGTTTGTCGCTGGGCAAGGTGGCGAAAGGCAATTCCGTGACAGCGCAGAAAAATGCAGCAAGTCCGGGCCGTGCCTTGCTGAAACTTTTGGCCACCCGAGAGACACCTCTCTCCTCTGCTTGTCATGATGGTGCACGTAATACTTTTTCTTGGGAGGACTGGTCCAGTTACTTATGACAGTTCCTAATGGCAAGTATTTCCATGTACCCAAACTGCAGACTTCAATACCCATAATGACAATATATCTCTGGAATTGACTTCTATTCGGTGGCACTGTGCTTTGTGTGTAAATTGTCACACGATCAATAGGAAAGACAGAGAAGAGAAGGAAATGAAATAATGCAGAAACTACAGGAAACAGAGTCCTTTTCTTTTTTATTTCCAAAACCATTGACTGTTTTAATCGACTGTCTACCCTTCTTTCCGTAAATCATCAAGCTGTCCTTTTGCCCACCAATTTCCGTTATCCTTTGCTTTTTTGTACCATTCAATTGCTTTGCTAATGTCCTTCTTTTCATCTCTGTAAATATTTCCGATATTGATTGCTGCTTGTTCATTTCCTTGATCAGCCAGTTTTCGATACCATTCGATCGCTTTGTCGATGTCTTTTCATTCCTATAAATATTTCCAAGTCTGATCTGTATATGTATATCTCCTTGATCTGCTGCTCTTTGGTACCACCCAATTGCCTTGTCGATGTCTTTCTTTTCATCTCTGTAAATATCGCCAAGTCTGGTTTGCGCCGCTGCATTTCCTTGATCTGCCGCTTTTTGATACCATTCAGTTGCTGTGTTGAGGTCTTTCCTTTCATCTCTGTAAATATCTCCAAGTTTGGTTTGCGCCGCTGCATTTCGTTGATCCGCCGCTTTTTGGTACCATTCAATTGCTTTGTCGATGTCTTCCTTTACTCCACGTCCCGTGTAATACATGAATCCAAGTGTGAATTGCGCATCTTCATTTCCTTGATCAGCTGCATTTTGCCACCATTCATACGCCTTGGACCACAATTCCTTTGCTTTGGCATTGTCCTCCTTCACACCAAACCCAACCCAATACATACATCCAAGATGATATTGTCCAATTCCATGTCCCTGATCTGCTGCTTTTCCGTACCATTCAACCGTTTTATCATCGTTTTCAGGTACACCTTCCCCATAGCAGTACATATTCCCAAGTTTGGCTTGTGCATCCCCATTATCCTGGTAAGCCGCCTCTTTGTACCATTCAACTGTTCTCTTGTTGTCTCGATCCACACCTCGTCCATACTGGTACATATCTCCAATTCTAGTTTGTGCATCGGAATTTCCCTGTTCCGCCGCTTTTTTAAACCAGTCGATTGCCTTGACGTAGTCTTTACCCACATCTATTCCGCGGTAATACTTCTCGCCAAGGTTAAATTGCTCCCATTCACTGCTCTGATCAATCGAATTTTCGTACATATTGGCATCATTTTTATTGTCTACATATGCACTTCCTTCAAGGTTCCATGTACTATTACGCTCGTCTTGTGCATCTTCGCTTTCGTGATCGTCTGCTTTTTGTGTTATACTAATATGGTCGATATCGCCACCATCATCGGCATCTTCGTCGCCGGACAGGTTTTCCTCGCGCTCTTCATTGGTTACCTTTGTGCTCAGATTGACGCCTTGCTGATCTCCGTGCAAACTGTCTTTACGGCCGCATAATCTATTAGGATCGTTCGGTTTCTCTCCACTGGCTCGGCTAGAGTCTTCCAGTCGTAAGGTAATACCATTGGTATTGCTATCGTCATCAGAATCGTCGCTGAATATATCTTTTTCAGGTTCATTCTGCAAGTTTTCATGTCCATTGTCTGTGGCTCTGTTGCTGCCCTGGTCCAGAACTTGCAGCCAACTCATGTCTTCAACATTGTTTCCCATACTTTCATCGCTTCTGGAACACTGTTTAAAAACTTCAGCGGGATTTTTTTCTACCGCGTGTCCAAACTCGTTATCAGAAAATGCTTTATCATAAATCTCCTCCACTAGAAGACGCTCATCGTCCTCAAGGATATGATACAACAGCTTTATCCCCGTGAGCTGGATAATGGCAGGCTCGGCTCTTGTAGATTCTTTCCAACTTAGTAGCCCATCCATAAAGAATATCCCAGGACTACCACCTATCATAAGTTTGTCCAGCCACTATTACAGACATGGGGTGAAGAGTACCTATGACTTTGTAACCTTCGATTACACTGGCAACGCTTTCTACAATTTGGCGGATGGACCGGATTGCTGTGTGCTCATTCTCCATCTCACATCCCCTTCCACTCGATATCTTTGAACTGTCTTGGTTACAAGCGAATAAACCACCTGATACAGGAAGCAGTTAAATGGCGTTGCACATGCGTTGATCGCAGTACCAAGCAGAATTTTTGATGGGTAATAGTAGCCAAATCGCCCAAACACAGTTTGCAGCGCCTCATATTTTTCCTTATTGGTGCTTTGTTTCAAAACGTCTTTCAAGGCTTCCTTAAAACGAGCAGTTGCCTTGATAGAGTGGGAAGATAAATGTATCTAGCGCGAGTGCCATAAATTGAGTCATTCGTAACGTCCGCTTTGTTACTTACTTCTCCCCAAGAAACATAAGAAACAGTATATTCAACCGAGTCCTTTGCACAATACTCTTGGTTCTGGATACGTACGCTGCAACAAGCTTCAGCGGCAATATCATAAGCAAACGTTTTGGACGGCAAACAGTGGGAGCTGTCGTCCATCAGTAGTCTACCCATGAAGTTATCCGGTTCGATGGTTTTCCTGCACGTATGTTCCACAAACGGCTTATCGCAAGCGTATTCTTGAAGAAGCCTCAGGACATTATCCTTTCCCTCTTCAAACTCTATGGCAGAGTACTCGGCAGTATACCCGTCGAAATGAATGCCCCGTGCGCATCGGTTAACGACATCATATGTCAAAAAGTAACTGAACTGTCCCAAATGTCAAATAATCCCATAGAAAAATGAGTTTGTGCTATTACATTAGATGGTAATTTGTCGTTTGCCCTGTAAGAACTCATTGGAAGTAAAGAAAGAAAGATAGCAGTACCTGGCAGCTCTTTATTATCTTGAGATGCTCGGAGTTGCTCCGTTTGAATTGTACAACGTTCATGCTAAGCCGATAGCAAATACCAAAAGCGAAACGCAAAACGCGAGCATGTATGCCTCGTACGTATACTACAGAATCCCTGGTTTTCGATGTACAAATCGATCGCTTACTATGGTACTTTTACTGGTCTACTTGCATACCTTTATGTAAGATCGTAAGTATGAGAACACACAGAGAAAATTGTTCCTATTTATCAAGGGAATTAAGCTTGTCCGGGAGCTACACCGTCTCCTCGAAGTTCGCGTATTTCCATCAATCTCTGCTGTGACGTCTAAAGAACATCTGCGAAAAGTTCAAGTCTCCGTACCTATATATTGGCGGATGCGTACTTGTTATGTAAATCTAAAGACATGGAAGGCGCTTTACCAATGTCTTTCATGTACCTGGTCGTTTCCTGCTCCCTGCTCTTTAACATGAAGTTCGCTGCCGCGGAACCTACCCGGTCCATGGCTTTAGAATTTCCAAGCATCGCTGTTCTCTTCATATTTTTTTCAAAAGAATTTTGTCGTCTTTATTTATGACGCGTTCTCCCCCATCTTTGCCCATATATACAGTGCTAGTCACTGATTAACGACGATATTTCTAGACGGATCGCAGGAGCAAAGTAGCTTGTGTCCTTCTTCACCCAACATTACTATTGACAAAACAAAAATGCAGGGTGAAACAAAAACCACACGCAGAAAGGTTCACACGAATACTTACTTTGTTTTTCCGTTCGGACAGGCCCCTAAAGCGACAGTAAAAGGAATGTGCATAAGCAAGAGGGATGTCCGGTTCAATTTTTATCCCCGGGATTTTTCGCTTGCCGAAATGCGTGCTGGGCAGCCGGTGCGACCGAGAGAGATCTCCTTGCCATTTGCCATTTGCCTCCTAAGCTCCGCAACATGGCAACAACTACAAACCCTGTTGAACAAGTTAATGCCAGTAGTTCAACACAGCAAGAAGAGCAATTGGGGATGAACGATCGATTAACGGATGACCAAGTTGCTCAGCAAATGGTGATCCAAGTCGGAGGCAATGAACAAGAGGAAGAGACAGACGATGGCGAACAGGAGGAGAATACTGAAACAGACGGATTGCTAGGATCTTCAAACAGTCGACGGAGGGACCATGCACCGGCCCTTGGCCGATCGCACTCACAAGATAGTATGGTGAGTACCCAAAGCGCGCCGCCACCCTACGAGTTGTACCCACCA
The DNA here is from genome assembly GCA_000697055.1 of Saksenaea vasiformis B4078. Classification (NCBI taxonomy): domain Eukaryota; kingdom Fungi; phylum Mucoromycota; class Mucoromycetes; order Mucorales; family Saksenaeaceae; genus Saksenaea; species Saksenaea vasiformis. The sequence continues at coordinate 156,800 of JNDT01002238.1, read as the reverse complement.
GCAAAAACTGTATTTGGCCGAATGTACAACTGGCTGCGTAAGATACCACGTTTTACATCACACCAGGCGATTTACTTGCCTACACTTCCCTTGCGGCGTTCAAGAAGTCGCCGCACAACCTCCTCTGTCTCCTTCATATCGACGGATTCTTATGCATCCTCCGCTTATTCCTCAAATTTCTGTTCCTACTACTACCACAACATTGTTACACGTCTACCAACCTTGCCAAGATTTGTACTTCCACCACAGATTGGCCGTTTCCGTGGGATTATCTTATGCATCTCATTTTTTGCGTTATTTTTATTTTCATTTCTCTTATTTTGCTCGCTGTTTTTTGCTCCCGTTCCCATTCCTGCTCCCACAGTCGCGGATATGACAATCAATGATTATGCACGAATTCTGACTCTCAACATCTTTATGCGACCTCCAGGAATCAATAACAATGGAAATGACTTCAAGGATGAGAGACTGGATTATATTACGAAATACATCTTACCGCAGTACGACATCATTGCTTTTCAAGAAGCATTTGCATCCTTTAGCGGACGAAAAGATACTTTAATTTCGAATGCCAGAAACCTTGGATTCAACTATCACATCGAATCAAGAAGAACTGGTATAACAGAACTCGCCATCGATGGAGGCCTTCTTCTATTATCACGATTTCCCATCGTCGAATCAGGACAGCTTGAATATAGCCCTGGAATTCATAGCGATCGGTAAGGGCTGTAAAAAAAAAAGGCGACAGTCATGGAATGAACGTGGTTGTAGATACGCGAAAAAAGGCGTATTACATGCCTTAATTAAGCTAAACGATTCACGATCCGTGCATGTTTACTCTACCCACACGCAAGCTTCGTATGACAATCCTCCGGGAGAGGAGGACATGGAAGTTAGGGCCTCTCAGCTGAAACAATTAGCTGCAATGATCAAGCAGACTGCTGTGGACGATAAAATCCCTGTATTGATCCTAGGTGATCTTAACGTGGATGCCTCTGCCCATAATACCGAAGATCCTAGCGTTCCATCTAAGGATAGCTCTGAAGAATATCAATCTTTGATGGAAATATTGACCGGACCCCCTACTGCCGACATGGAAGATGTAGTTTACAGACAGTACGGTTATCATGTTGTGACGTATGCGGACGTCGTTGTCAACGCTAATGGCGAGATTGTACCTGCCGAAACTGTACTGACAGACCGTAACGATCTCAAGTCTGTCCAAAGTCTTGATAGAATTTTCTGGAGTGCTCGACGCTCAACAAACATGACAGTCGAAGATGCAAAACAAGAGAAATTTTTAGTCACAGACAACGAAGAGTTGAGCGATATTAAACCGGGGACATTCCCCTTCACTCAAGCTTCAGGTAAAAAATTCCCCAGCTCTGAGGAACGGACATAATAATTAACTTCTTTTTTGCAGATCATTATGGTCTGAGCTGCATCTTGCGTCTGACGTGACGATAAATCCCTCCATTTTTTACCTTGATATCCTGGACCAGATGCTTGGTTAGAAGCTAGCACTACTGGCACAATAAACTTTTTTTGTATCTTGCGTTTTTTTTTTAATTCACGGAAACTTAAGTGTGGTAAATAATGGGAACCAATGGGTGGGCACAACCACCTATCCTTGGGAAGACCGGTTTTCTTTGTTTTCATCCAATCCTGATGGGGAATTTGCATGACAAGACTTGTAATAGGAGTCCCCAGTTTCGGCAAGGTAGTACTGGCCATCTTTGGTTAGTGACACACTTCAAAACGCCTAGTTACAACAACGAAGTAGGTTTTTTTTTTTTGGGTACCTAGGAAGGTCAGTTTCCTTAACTGGTAAACAACAGTGGTCAACGGAAACAAAAGAAGGATCTTTTCATGTTATGTGCTGTTGTGAAGCGAAGATCCAAAAAGCTTTTATTTATCAAAGGTGGACCAAGCGAGCTAGCTTGCGCATGGGGAAAAGAAAGTAAGCTGCGTTTGTATATTTTTTTTCTACCACCGTCAGTGAAGGTTGTGTAGCAGTGCTTAAAGAGCGTGTAACAATAGCAACTTCATTTCCATCGCCGACCATGGTTAGATGGATAAATGCAGCAAACAAAGCGTTACATGTCTCCGCTTCTTTACAAACACTTGGCTGCATCATTTGTATTCTTTAATGAGTAGAGACGATCGATTCCAGCACGAAAAGCTTGGATCATATAGACAATCTTTCTTTTACCAAGATCTCGCATGTTCCGTTAAAATGCGTGTGAGAAAGGCCGAGTGTTTCCAATATGACAGTGAAAGGGATTTTACATCAAAGCGTACAATGACGTATGTTACGGATTCATCATGTCAGAATTTTCTAGACTAACGGATGGCCAACGATAAAGAAGTCAGTTCACTTCCAACGTTTTTCTCTCTCTCACGTGCCAAAAATGTGTAGTTTAAAAAGAGAGAGAGACGTTGGTTAAAATGTTTACATTGGGTAAATGACAATAAGAATATGAACCAAAAATAAATATAGGATAGTTGGACATGTGGCGGGCACTTTCTACAAAGAATTAATTGTAAGCGATTCCTCCTTTTCAATGACAGGACAATTATATTGAAAGGGGAGAAGAAGAAAGTTCTAAACATATCTTAAGGAAATTTTTAGATTGAGTAAAAGGAGGATTGTTTCCACGTTAGGAGAATGAAGAGCGTGTGACACTTCTTTTTCTTTCTCTTTACCTTTCTCTTTTTTTTTTTTTTACATTCCAGTATCACTTTTTTTTGTGTGTAGTCCCTCCTTTTTATCTATTTTTTTTTCTTTTTTAAAACAAATGACTCCTTCTCTTCCTTTCTCACATATCGTACAACGCTCACGTACTGCTTTGTCTAAAATCAACAATAAACGACATTCTACTTCGACGACCATCTCACCTTCTTTACCCCTCGATCATCATTTTCACACCATGCCAACCACAAACGATTCTGTAGCTAATCTCCATTACACAAAAGCTAATGATTACCTTTTCGGTCGTCACGGTCGTAGAAAAGATCCCTCTGTTGCATTTGTCTATTTCATGAAAGCTGCCTCTCTCGGCCACGTCTATGCAGAAGCCATCCTAGGTTTTTGTTATGAGTTTGGTCTAGGTGTCGAAAAGGATTTTGTAACCTCTGAAAAATATTATATTGAAGCTGCCAGACACAACAATGGTCTGGCGATGGCCCGTCTTGCCTTTTTACGCAAGTATGGACGTCCACATGTAAAAATTGATCGTGTCGAAGCAGAAGAGTGGGCCGAACGAGTGCGACAATGTCCCAACGCGGTGGATTGGATTGTAGAAGCTGCGACCATTTACAACGACTCATCAGCGCAGTACGTACTCGGTGTATGCTATCATGATGGCGTAGGAAAACCCAAAGACGAACACACAGCATTTCGTTGGTACAAAACAAGCGCCGAACAGGGCAATGCTCGCGGTCAGGGCATCCTTGGTTATTGTTATGGAGAAGGCCTAGGCGTCGCCAAAGATGAAGTCGAAGCCATGAAATGGTACCGTTTAGCTGCGGCCCAAGGGGAAACTGTTGCGATTTACAACGTCGGCTACTGCTATGAGGATGGCATCGGTGTAGAAAAAAATGTAGATGAAGCAATCAAATGGTACAGACTGTCGGCCAAACAAGGAAACGCCTTTGCTCAGAATTCCCTGGGTTATTGTTACGAAGACGGCGTAGGCGTCAAGCAAGATTTCGCACAAGCTGCTCGGTGGTACAAATGTTCAGCCAAACAAGGCTATCCATGGGCTGAATGCAACCTAGGCTACTGCTACCAGAATGGTATTGGTGTAGAAAAGAACGACGCACTCGGCGTCTACTGGTATCGCAAGGCCGCGCTCCAGGGGCACGCGAGAGCACAACATAATCTCGGGTTCTGCTACCAAAACGGGATCGGTGTTGAGCGTGATGAGAAGGAAGCTGTCAAATGGTACCGACGATCAGCCGAAAGAGGAAATACCTTTGCCTACCATTCCCTCGGTTACTGTTACCAGCACGGTATTGGTGTTCCCGTGAATGAACAAGAAGCCGTCGTATGGTACTATCTTAGTGCAGAGGAAAACCACGCACCAGCTCAACTGTCGCTCGGCTATTGTTACCGCAATGGGATCGGTGTGCCAAAAAACGAACGGGAAGCCGTCAAATGGTTCAAGAAGTCGGCAAAACAAGGCAACGCATTGGCCCAGAACTCCCTCGGTTTTTGCTTCGAGGAAGGTCTTGGAGTAAAAAAGGATAGCTCCCGTGCTGTTTACTGGTATCGTGAATCAGCCCGCCAAAATAATCCCTGGGCGCAATGTAATCTTGGCTTTTGTTATGCAAACGGAATCGGCGTGCCGGCGGATAATAGTAAAGCCATTTTCTGGTACCGCCAAGCCGCTGCGCAGAACCATGCTCGAGCACTGGATAAGCTTGCTTGCCATCTACAAGCGGGTCTTGGTATCGAACGCAACCTTCAGGGTGCCTTTAAACTATTTAAAAGAGCAGCAGAACAAGACCACGTCGCTGCTCAGGCTCATCTAGCCAACTGCTACGAAAAAGGCTTAGGCTGTCCGGTTGATTTGCGCCAGGCAACCGTCTGGTTCGAACGCGCAGCGTTAGGTAAATTACAGATAGATTACGTGTTACTTTATGACTAACGTCAAATTTACTTTAGCTGGATGCCGTACTTCACACGAAAGGTTAAGAAGATTGCTTGTTCGAGTATGCCTCTTGTCTCCCGAATCATCTCACTCCCTATCCTCAACGAACGATGAAGATTTGATCTGCAGTGGTCTCATTATGGGTCACAGTGCGCCGGCCGCATAAAACAAATGCCATACCTCCCCTTGTTTCATCTTATACATTCATTACACATTTACGCTAATTTTCGTGTTGCATATATATATTGTTTAAACGCCCTAATACCAGCCGTCATTTTTTTTCTTTCCCTTGTTAACCCTTATTGTTGCATATGACTCAACCTCCGTTGTGCTTGCTAGGCCTGTACTACGTATGCATATGCGCGATAAAGCACATGATGATTGTCTTGACAAGGCGTGAGGAAGAATGCAAAGAAGGAGCAAAGCGTGTCCTCAGCCTTTCAACAGGAGCAGCCAACCCCACTTATCTGTACCTTGAGCGGCGTCATGATTTTTTTTTCTGTAAATTGCTTTTCCGTTTCTTATTCCAAACGCAAGGCGCTTGACTTCCTGCCTCGCGCTGATTTACTCATGCGCGTTTATAGCTATTACGCACACCTTTGTGTACCGTTCTATTCATTTTGGTTGTCCTTTAGACCTTTTTAGCAATGGATTAAGCAGCAATGGAAAAACGAGAGGCTCATTTTTCGTTGCAGCTACAAAAAGGTGTTGTATGAGGTACGCGTGGTCCCTGGCTGCTGTGTCTGGAAACTTTTCTGGCCATCTATTGTTTGACCATTCTAAACTTGAAGCGAGAGACATGCTTCTCTCCGGATGCCATGTCGATGTTGACTGAAGTTCTTTCTAATTACCTTTTGCTATAGGAGAGAAGAGGATCCTATTTTCTGATGACAAGAATAGATACAGTACTGGCAGCGAGTCTACGGGAATCTAGCGGTGACGGGTGCGAAAGACGTTTTAATAACGATAATTTGATACGTCATGTGGACATTGTTTTCTACTGCTATAGCCGTACATTGCTCTCAAGAATTGATTAATCAATGCTGCAATATTCGTTCGACCTGGTTTCGCTCATTCATACAAGAAACCCCGTCCACGCTGCAGCTGTACTATGAGAATAACGCAATGAGCATCATACTCGTCCATTTGTGCTTTACACACGACAATGACGGTCTCAAACCGCGAATAATCGGTGCATACCTATTGAATCTCTGATTTGGACAGGAATTATTGACAAATGAAGTAAAAACTGTATCGGCCATCAGCTACTTAAAACCGTCCTTGTCTGTCGTCGCAAGTTTTGATACTATAGACAGCACCGCATTAGCCGCCTTCCCTCCAGCGGCCCTCAAAATAAGGGCGATCCATACATCAAAGAGACTAGAAAGGCTTTCTTTCGGTCACAACTATCTGTTCATTGCAAGGTACGACACAAGTGAAGAGAGAAAATTTAAATTTTCTATAATTCTGCGCTACTTTTAAACTATTGGGCGTTATATCCAAAAGTACTTCACGTTGGGAAGTGTTCCTTTTTGCGCGTCGTATCCTCGAAGAACATTGCGCCAGGAATATATCCTTGTGCATCAACTCAAACTGCGTTGTGGTGTGATATTACTTCATTATTATGATTCATTAATTCAGTGTTCAATTGTGGCATCTGTTTTAGAAGACGAGTTGTGATGGGTACCTAAAAAGACGCACAGAAATTTTTTTCTTTCGGCTTTGTTTCTCTCTAACGTCTTCCGCATGTACTTTTGAATAGGATACACATCCAGGATTAGTCATGTCCTTTTTTCCGTTGTTTCGCCTACATGACCTCTGTCCCGAACTGTCCTGACGCTAATATGTTTTTCGCCCATTATCAAGGAAATACCAAGCAGTCAACATTGTTTTTCTTTTTTTTTTGGTAATAGAACACCAGACGCTGTATCGCCTCAAGTCCTCTGCAGTACACATAACTTACCGTGGTCTATTCGCCAGGATCTCCCCTACTTCGCTCCCACCGGTCATGGTACGGATCGACTTCTACCTTCAACGGACATATTCTTCCAGGAAAGCGAAACAACACCTAACTATTGTTCCATTTACTAACCGTGAATATATTCTTTTGCTGCTCTATGAGCTTTTGCCTCTATCAATGGACCAAGTTGATATAAGTAGGCTATGAGTTTATCGCCAATTCATGAGCTAATCACCCTATATTCGACTCTCCATTGGCGCAGACTTGCGCTCTCTATAGACGGAAAACTTGTTAGCATGGCGGAAAACCAAATCAAAATTCTGCGTTTTAGTACAAGATCGAGCAGCATGTTCATTCTAAGTCGCTCACAGACAAAAGAAAAGGAAAAAAAAAACAAGGAAATACGAAAGAAACAGAAATTTGTAGGATAAGAGGGACAGAAGGGGAAAAGAAGAGAAAGGGGAGAGGAAACATGGGGACAAGAGATAGGATGGGTCCAAGTTGTAGTGGAATCCGTGCTCGAAAGTAAGAGAGGAAAGTCGGTCGAAAGGGTAGGGGTGGATGACAGGTCCAAAAGAGATCTGCATGAAAATCCATTCAAGAAAGGTTGATGCGTTCATTTGTAGTTGCCGATGTTGGGATAGCAAGTCAATAGTGAGAGCATTTCACTTCCAAAAGCTATGAGACCTTATTCCTTCCGATAAACGAATAATTGCAGAATCTACAATGATCTCCACACTTTGGTGATATGAGAATCTGATTCGGAACCTATTTTGTGGTTCAAGAAGATGTTCACCAAGTCGTAAAAAAAAATAGAACGATGCCTGCTTTACAGTTTCAAAACGGAGAGTAGGAAGACCGAAGGAAATCATGTAACGGGAACGAGGATCTTTGGCATTGTGTATCCACCAGGGTACTGGGCGCACAGGTTTCGGCCCGGGGGAATGATTAGCTCTTTCCCTTTTCCGTCAGCCCTTTATGGAGGAAGCCACATCGCATCATTCACTTGAACAAAGTCGCGCTGACAAGGAAGAGCGACCACCACCAGCGTCGGAAAAGCTATCTGTACTGGTTCGACGTCATGTTTGGTCGTTCATTGATGCATCGGTTGAGTTCATCTTCAAGGACAACCATCTACCTCTCGTCATTAACTTGGTGTATCACGTTTGGACCGCGCACGCGATCATGACCAAGGCACCATCACCTTATCGTCGACGATGGCTTTCTTCCTATGCTCGAGCGTGGCAAACAGCAGGAGTAACCCATATTGCTTTTGCACTACTGGCTTCTCTGACGCTTAAAAAGGCATATCAACGACAGCGCCAACGACTGATGATGGTGAAGGACGAAGAGCAGTTTGTTGGCTTAGTTGTTCTAAGTCTTGCCGCCATGGGACCGACATGGGCAGCGATTATGGAAAAATATCAAGTGGGTGTTGATGCCCTGGTCTTCTTGATCAATAGCGTGGCATTGGTGAAAACTATACGAAGGAGAGGTCTTAAATATTTATTGTGATTCCTTCCCCGAAGAAGAATCGTTGGGAGGAACAAGCCCTTTATTAAGATGGTAGTACACAATGGTGGAATCAGGGCATACGATGGCCAAGGTGATCTGTCTTTATTACAAATGAGAATCGAACGTTAGCTGTATAATGATATTTATCTATATATATATATATACCTGAGTGTATGCGACGTGGTATCATTCGAAATCCTCGGGTCCTGGGAAATCGTAGTAAAGAGATCAGAAATCCTAAAAGAAAACAAAAAAGAAAAAAAAAACATGAACATAAGTTTTTTTAATTTCCGTTTTACCGTTGAACTGATAGTTGGGATTCTTGCGGAATAGGAAGGATAACCAGTCTTTCCTGAGGCTGGAAGAAGCATTAAAAAAGAAGAATGTATCTCTTATTAGCCTGAGCTTACAGGTGTTTCAGGTTCATGAGCAATAAAAACACATGTAGCCAATGCATCCACTGAGATGATATCCACCGTCTTCCATTTTTTGGCTATCAAAAAAAAAACAAGAGGTTTTTATACGTGCGGACATTAAAGATGCACTACCTAAAAAAAGATCAGCATAAACCTGCCGAAGAATGGGCGCCTGATGCTTAAATGCCTCCAGATATGGCTCAATCACATCCATAGGTAAAACAAGGAAACGAAGGAAAAGAAAAAACAAATGCCCATCATGCCAATATCAAAAGAAACACCGTCACAGTAGACTCCCCACACCCGCGCCACTGAATAACAACGGTAAAATGGCTTTTTTTCATGCGAACTCACGTTATTATCGTGAGCCGCCCTTTTTATTCGATCGTTTTGGCTTAAAGGACATCTCCATGCCACCCATGGCAGTACGTGAGACCTTGTGTCCTTGATGTCTAGGACTCGCTTCTGCAGATTGTAATCGTGCTCCAAACGACTTTCGCGTATCGTTTTTGTTAACCATTCGCCCACCTTCTGAACCCATTCGCATTTGTGGTGTACGTTTGGTTGCTTTTCTGTTGTCTTTGTTTGATGCAGATCGGATAGAAGTTTGCTTGGATTTTTTGTCGCGAACTTCCAATCCCCGTTCTTTACGGATCTGTGACACAATATCATCTTCACTATCGCTGCCACCAACAAGGCGATCACTGTCATCAGAATCGAAATCATCTTCGTCATCATTGTCCTGCATCGCCACATCCTCGTCATCTTCGTCTTCCTCATCCGAAGAATGATGGGTTTTCTTTTTCTATAGGATTCCTGCATTACTACACCAGTTCCTTCAAAGGAGAAAATAGCTTACCTGGACAGCGGGATGGAGTAACTGATATTCCTTAGATTGTTCATCCACTTGGAAGTCTGGATCGGCAAACATATCCTTGAAACGATCATCTTCAAGTACAGTTTTGCTCTTGGTGTTCTTTTCATCCAACAGTTTCTTCGCGAGTTGCTTGTTAACTGCAGGTAATTTGTTGTTGGCACGGATACGTGAAGCACGCTCTTTCTCGATCTTCTCGCGCACAGCGCGTTCTTTGTATTCTTCGTAAGCAAATGGATTGGCAATGAGTTTGGCCTAAAGGACGATGATCAGTAAAATATAAGAATGACACTTTCTCATTTACCTTTTCATACAATCGTAAATCGACAAAGAAACCATGCATATAGGCCTTGAGGACATTGGTACCCATAAGATGTTCCAACCCCAATGCTGAAAGTTCTTTTCGTGTAACAAACTTGTACTCGTCGTAGACATCGCGATTTGGATTTTCCTCCATTTCTTCTGTAATATTGTCCAAGAAGGAGGCCCATCGTGGTGCAGGACCAAGCTCCGGTATATAGTATGCTCCCATTTGAATACCTTCTTGTGCACTGAAGATCAGACCACTGTTACCCACTGGGCAAACGTCATTAATGTCTGTTTCGGGTTCAACGGATGTGAAATGTTTGCCAGTAGCTCGATCCCAAATCTTGATAATCTTGCAATCAGCCACAATCACCTTGTCACCTGCAGTTTCCATATCTCCTCGACCAGATGCACCTTCATGGAAGTGAATTGATTTGATAGGGAAACCGTACTGATGATCTTTGACGAGATGTGGTACACTGGTACGAAGATCGTACAATAATGTATGACCTGAGGTTGTACCTACACCCATAGTCAAACCATCATGACGGAACTTGAGTGCAGACACTTCCAGGGGTCTGTCTTCGCCACCATATGTTGCAGGCACTTGGAGATCGGACAAAATACCCACACGGGTCCGTGATCGCGGATCCCAGAATTCGACTGTACCATTGCCTGTACCGAAACCAAACAGTTGATGTGCTGGATTGATTTCGACACAGTTGACGCCATCCGTCGCATCCGTTTGAATTGAGTTTAAAAATCGTCCCTGATCGAGGTTCAACCGGTACACTTCAGGACCGGATGCACCCAACAGCAAATCACAAGATGGGAAATGATACGCCAGATCACGACCAAACTTGGGGATACGTGTACGGTAATGAATGCCACCTTGTGCATGAAGTTCTACTGCTCGTCCATCTTGCAACAAAGCACATTTTGTCCAGTCATCCGAAAGGATCTAATCATTGATACTTTTCGGTTAGGCAAGAGACGAAAAAGAAGAAAGAAAAAAAGAAGGAACTTGCCTCGAAATTAATATTTTCTGCATCCGTATGACGTTCAAACTTCATGGACACTTCGGCAAAATCGTACACTCGCATCTGTGGTTTATATGTGCCGGTAGCAACGACATAGTTTCCGTCTCGGGTTGTCTTTATACGGTTGGATGCTTCGGGAAATTCAAAATCTTGAATGAGTTCCACTCGTGTGCGATAATCTAAAGGACGATCAAAAAGGAAAGGGGATTAGATCGCCGAGGCTAAAGGTTACAATGGGAACTGACCGAAATCTTTCTTTAATGCTTTCTTCTTTTTACGTGCAAGCCAATCCGGAATGGACCTTGAACCAAGGCCTCCAGAGACAGTGTACACTTTAACATTGTTGGCTGTAGTTACTGGCAAAACCATGGTGATCGGATCGCCTTGTGAAACGGGTTCCTCAGAAACAAAAAATGTCACTTCTCTTTCTCCGTCGGGTACCAAAAACGAAAAGTAGTCACACAACTGAATGATGGCTTGCCTGTGCAACCGAAGTGCATGAAACTTTCGCGATTTGTCCAGCTAGGCATATCTTATGACAATGGCATTTTTGCAGCGTTTCTTTAATACTAGTTTCATATAGACACAAAATCTAATAAGCAGTGAAGGCGGCCATTTGCGACCAGTCCGACCTGTCTAGGATCTGACAAGCTTTGCGAGAAAGCAAATGAGGATAATGACATTGACCGTAGATTCCGGAGCGAATGTTATTCTTACAGTAAAGTGAATGATGATCAGCTGGCTGAAAAATAAGCGTCACCCATTTGTGCGGCTGTTAGTTTACACGGTCCTGTGGTAAATGTTGTCACAAAAAAGAATTGATTTACTGAGATCGTACCCAGACGCTGCCATCTTTTCTTTCTCTCTCTCTTTCTTCTTTTTGCTACTGAGCTCCTCATGGACAATTTCGCATTTCATATGCATTTAATTATATGATCCTTTTTACGCTGTCTCCTGCTGAGGTGAGTGTCCGGAAGTTTCGCAGATAGAAAATCAACCCCCGATTCGAAGGATGGCAAACAAGTGTACAACATCTGCCCATCCTTGGTGTCCTAAAAGGTGCTCTGATCGAAATGATCGCTACTGTCCGATAGTACAAATCTGGTCAGAAGAGGAGGCCCGTTTGGCCCACAGGGATGTCTTCCAAAAGAGATGACGTGCGGCATGCGCATACTCGAGGTTTGCACGACCCTTGGACTTTCCGAAGAACTCGAACATTTCCCTGCCCAGGCAGACAACATCCGCATTCAGCAGACAAAATAGAGAAAGCTGCTGACGCGGTGCCACAGAACGAGGCATAGTAGTATGAAAAGCTGGAACAAGGTAAGCATAGATTTTACATACAGACAAGTTAACTGACAGCAGCCAAACCAGGAAATCGGTTCCAGTGTATTCCTTCGGGACCCTTCGGAGAGCGGGAAAGCTGTTCGAAAGAATGTCCAATGAGAAATATCAAAGGTTTGTGACGCAAGCTGCTGCATGGTGCATCATGAATAATGTATACTCGATAGCTGGTACTAAGGATGCTCTCAACCGGGAGCCATGCAGTATGGAGCTCAATTAAATGAAGGAAAGAATTTGATCGGGTGAGCCAGCAAGCTCCAGTACCGCCGCCTTCGTCCCAAACCCATGATCGGTGTCTGGTTTCAACAATCATAGAATCACGCGAGCGAAAGCTTGTCAGGAACACGTGAAGTCGACTGAAGCGATATTAGACGATTAGGTCAGGAAAGATATGTTTATTCGAAAGGCACCTATCAATTACGCGCAAGTGAGGTTGACACATTAATGATTTATGATGCTCCTTAGTCAGGACACTCCGAATCGTAAGCTTCAGTGAGACGCGTAAGAAAAACATTAACGCACTCGATGGTGCTGTATCGATGCTTAAGTAGACTTACGGATGAACGTTGCAGTGATGGATTCGCCTTGTGGATACATCTGCCTAATGTTGTCCAGTAAGACTATGAAATATCTACGAATGCGGCATTTCTGGACTCGGGGCTTCTGCCAATCCTGAAGCTCATGCTAAAGGCAAAGGCAAGTTACTGCTCTATTTTGAGCATTACAAGCGTTAATGTACATTTTCTTTGGATGAAAACACGTAGGAGATCGTGAGAGCATCGATTGGTGTTATGGAGCGATTCCAGTTGCAGTGCGGGCAAAGCCGCCCTGAATTCGCCTTCATTATGGCATCAAGCGCGACCATCACGCTTACATCAGCGCTCACACTGCATACCAAAAAGCCTACTCTTGACAATACCCAATAATGTGGCATTACAAGTTGGATATATATATATGTTAATGTTGTATCCAGATTTGACTTAATAGAGACGTTAAGTCAGTGAGACTCAAAAAAAAAAGGATTGTTTTATTGAAATGATTGTTCTATTGTTTAAATAATTCACGGTGCTTGCGGGTAACAGCGGAATAGAGGAGTTTAGAGATATCTTTAGATGATCCTTTACTAGATCGGGATCATTATGTTTATCCTGGTGTATTCTGTGTCCGCTGGTACCTCAGCAACAGATAGATGGGATAAGACATGTCCAGAACCATGTTCTAATAAAGTAACCACCCTCAGTACTTTTGTCGTGTCCTGACGTATTGTTCTTGTGGTATTTGAATAAGTTTAACAAAAGGGAAACGGATAAAATCCGTTGAGACTGTTGGATATCTTTATTTCATTCAATTTTTCTGCCTATTTATATTTGTTCAATCTTTTCGGAATTTAGATTTAAGTGAACGTTCTTCTCGGTGATAGGTGTTCATGATGGTAATTACTGCGGTAGCAGTGCCACCTTGTTAACGACCTCGGCGATGTCTCTATGATTTAGAGATGAGGCATAATCCAATATAGAGAAGCTCACTGTAAATGGAAATACTTAATCCCGATCTTCCTGTTATGGAACATATTTCAATAGGATGAATACTACGACCGTCTACATATACCACAGTTCTAATCACTGTGCAGTAATGTAACTATGTCGGACACGACAGTTAATAAATTAAATGAGTCGTCCAAAGCGTGTCTCGTGGAGTTCATGTAGCGAATGTAGAGAAATAGAAATATTCCAGAAGAAAGGAGGATGGTCGAGTTCTGCACAATGTCCAAAAGTCGAGTTAATGCTGCATCATACATCATACATCTTTTTTTAAAGGATGTTTTCTAAAGAAAACAGATATGACTTTTTTAGAAACGTTTGTGCTATCGGGCAGTAGCGATTATTTCAAACAATGACGTTCTTTATATTATTGACATTTACTCGGACTTTGCCATCTTTCGAAATGGGAGTTATTTATTTTCCGCGGGAAGTCAACAGAAAGAGACAATGGAACAACAATAGGGCTGACCTGGTCCTTGCTTGATCGCATAGAAGAACCGGGTGTTCAAGTTAACAAAAGCCTCAGGTGCGGAAAGAAGCCTTGAATTCGAGACTACCAGTAAGGCAGAAATCTTCCCCAAGGTAAGCATTCCACGCCCACGCGGACAGGCTACAGCTGACACGGGCTAGAAGCACCATCCTATGGACAAGCTCATCATAGACCAGGCGCAGACATGGAGAGGGACCTTGGATTCGAAACTGCCAGTAAGGCAGAACTCTTCCCAAGGTATACATTCCACGCCTACTCGGACAGGCTAATGCTGACACGGGCTAGAAGCACCATCCTAAATGGACAAGCTCATCATAGACCAGGCGCAGACATGGAGAGGGACCTTGGATTCGAAACTGCCAGTAAGGCAGAACTCTTCCCAAGGTATACATTCCACGCCTACTCGGACAGGCTAATGCTGACACGGGCTAGAAGCACCATCCTAAATGGACAAGCTCATCATAGACCAGGCGCAGACATGGAGAGGGACCTTGGATTCGAAACTGCCAGTAAGGCAGAACTCTTCCCAAGGTATACATTCCACGCCTACTCGGACAGGCTAATGCTGACACGGGCTAGAAGCACCATCCTAAATGGACAAGCTCATCATAGACCAGGCGCAGACATGGAGAGGGACCTTGGATTCGAAACTGCCAGTAAGGCAGAACTCTTCCCAAGGTATACATTCCACGCCTACTCGGACAGGCTAATGCTGACACGGGCTAGAAGCACCATCCTAAATGGACAAGCTCATCATAGACCAGGCGCAGACATGGAGAGGGACCTTGGATTCGAAACTGCCAGTAAGGCAGAACTCTTCCCAAGATATACATTCCACGCCTACTCGGATAGGCTAATGCTGACACGGGCTAGAAGCACCATCCTACAGTATGGACAAAAGTCTTCACCTCGGTCAGGTCTGGTCACCTCACCTCAGAGCGCTGACTGCACGTCACAACATTGAAATTCCGCCGCATTGCTGTACCGATGCACCCTCGATGATACCAAGGTGTCTACTATGACCTCTATTAGATGAGCAAGAGCATATGAAGATCAAATTCCAATGCCTCATATTGGCAATATCATAAACGTTACAGGAAAATCCGTAAAGGTTCCACTTCAAAGTTCATATGAAGTACTACGGTAGAATTGACGCCATGAATATACGTATAACTATTATAAAATCAAAGGCTGGCTGTTGTAAGGAGTTTGATATGTAGAGGAAAGGGTGCCAAACGAGCATCATTGTCGGTGATATGAAAGGATCGACTGGAAAGAAAAGGACAGGCCAATTACCTCTGCATATGGCAACTCATCTGCAACCAAGACTGTAATACATTCTACGTTCACTTGCGATAAAAAAAAGTCGTATGATGTGCTAGAGCGGAGACTGCATAGTGGTCAGCAATGCTCGCGTCATATATCTTTTATATAGCAGAAAACGACCAATAACCAGATGAACGCGGCATATTCGAATCTTGATTGAGTCACGTGCTCATGCATTACCTGTTTTGGTTCAGACATTCACTGCGTTGCCTCCCGATCATTGAACTGTTGAGCAAGTGAAAACGGTGTGAAGAAATACAAACTGGTGAAGACAATGTGAATTGCGAGGACAACGAGGATGTTAGCCAGTACGAAAATGCGAATGATCAAAACAACGACGGAAGCAATTGGAGCTCAATGAGGAATACCATCTCGGAATAAATATGGATCAAGTCAATGATAAAGCACGTGAATCGTATGAACAAGCTGTAAATCAAGGAAATGAGTATGCCCAAATAAGAGTCGGAGATATGTACAGCAATAGAGATGGAGATAGAGCGACGGAAGATATGAACAGGGCAATTGAATTCCATACAAAAGCGGTAGAGTATGGAAGTAAAGGTGCCCAATGGAGATTTCAAGTTGCGCAAATTGAATTAGGAAACATGTACAGAGGTGGAGATGGAGTGGTCCAAGACATCAACGAGGCAACTGAATGCCATAAAGAGGTGGCGGGTAAAGGACACAAGTATGCTCAACAGAGACTTGAAGATGAGCAAAACAAACTTGGAGATATGTACAGAGATGGAGATGGCGTGAAAAAAGACATGAACAAGCCGATTGAATACTACAAAACCGCAGTGGATTACGGAAGTTGGATTGCGCAATGGAAACTCGAAGATGTACAAATCAAGCTTGGAGATATGTACAACCATGGAGATGGAGTAACAAAAGACATCTTCGAGGCGATTAAGTGGTACAAAAGAGCCGCAGATCAAGGAAACTGCGGTGCGCAACAGCGTCTTGGATATGTGCAAGCCAAGCTGGGCGACAGGTACAGATATGGATATGGGACAGAGAAAAGCTTCCACAAAGCGATTGAATGGTACGAAAAAGCGGTAGATAATCGAGATTGGGATGCGCAATACAGGCTTGAAGATGCAAAAATCGAACATGGAGATATGTACAGATATGAAAAGAACGACATGGAAAAGCAATGGAGTGGTACCAAAAAGCGGCAGACGAAGGAAATAAACAGATGCAAACCCAACTTGGAGATATTTATTATAAAAAGAAAGATATCGACAAAGCGATCGAGTGGTACCAGAAAGCGGCGGATCAAGGAGATGAACGGATGCAAGTCAAACTTGGAGATATCTACAGATATGAAAAGAAAGATATCGACAAAGCAATCGAGTGGTACCAGAACGCGGCGGATCAAGGAGATGAACGGATGCAAATCAAACTTGGGAATATCTACAGAGTTGAAGATGAGGATACCGACAAAGCAATTGAATGGTGCCAAAAAGCAGCGGATCAAGGAAATGAAGATGCGCTACAGCAACTGGGAGATATTTACAGAAGTGAAAAGAAAGACATCGACAAAGCAATTGAATGGTAGCAAAAAGCAGCGGATCAAGGAAATCGGTTGGCGGAGCGGGCACTTGATTATTTAGGAAGAAGGATGGAAAATCGATTAGAATAGTCGATGATATTTTTTTAATAAAAAAAAGAAAGGTTATGGCGTGGGACAACTGGAGGTGCAAATAAAGTGGCTGGTCTTACACTTTTTAGCTAGTTAAAACAAAATTTTAATCACATAGATCATAGTGTCTGATGAGGAGAATCGAATCGTACGAGTGGAACCTCGATCAGATGAAAAGTTGATTGAGCAATAGTTGGATGATTTTTCGTCAGCTTTTAAATTTATTTGCGTGAGCTTCAACCAAATTGATGTAAGTAAAGACTTACATATATTAGTAATGGATGGTTAATATCTGTTTAGCGCAAGTTTGCCTCGTCATGGACCCAAAACGTACTTAGGGTAGCGTAGAAAAACATTCAATAAATGGTATTACGGCCGTACCTTTACTCATTGGGCGAACGTAGTAATGTTTCTTTCCCACCGCAAACTTTATTTGACATTTGGATTTATCCATCACTTTAACGAATTCGTCACACTCATGTCAATGTCTAATATCCATTTAATGATGAATGGATTAGCATTTCCGGCGTACTGTAGAAATGATCGGCAAGACCGCAATGCAAGGCAAAGATGGTAGACATTTTAACCAATCACAAAAATTTTGTTTTTTGTTTTCAGCAACTTCGCTTTTTTTTTCTCTTTCACTTGATTGTTATGTTGATGACAGGGAATGTGTCTCTTGAAGAGACGAATCGAAAGCGACGTCGTGTTGAAGGCGATGTTTGTCATAATGACACTGCATTTGTTGCCGTGAATAAAGCACTTCAACCGCCAGGATCAATGCTTGCACCTGATTTCAATTGCGCCGCCGTTTACAACAACGAAATCATGAGATTACAGCTTTCTGCGGTCCTTGCCAACGTAAAGTCTGTGGTCTTGTTTTTTTATGGATGCGACTTGTATGTGTCATTCTTTTCCTTCTTCTTAATTGACTCATTAACATGTATGAAATCTATAGCACGGCCATGGCCCGTGCAGACATTGAACTGATCAAGTAAGATCATCTATGAATGTTCCAATGCATGGTAATGTTTTTACAGTGCGCACTTTGACCGTTTTGAGGCATTGCATTCCATGCCACTAGCCATGTCCACTGATACTGAAATTGTACATCAAGCTTTCGCGAATCGATGTACGCCTGACGGACTCACTCAACCGCCTCGCTTTCCCCTGTGTAAATGAATCTCACCCAATAATTTTCCATCTGACTGACGCGACTTTACTCTAGTGTCAGACACCACCCGCTCCGTAACCAGGTACTTCAATGTACTTGATGCGGAGACTGGCGTTGCAAAAAGGTACAAGAAAATTCGAATGGCAACAAGACATAACTCTTTCTTAGATCAGCCTTTGTGATTGACCAGACACGTCAAATTCGGTTTTCCTTTGTGCTCGAAAATGACCGTATTTCTCATTCCATTGATACCATCCTTGCTCTGGTAAAAAAAAAAAAGAAAAAAAAAGTAGGCATACGTCGTCATTGTTGTGCTTACATACTTTCTTCCTATGTAGCTTCAAACGTTGGCATAATTTATTTTTTTTTCCCTTTCTTCGTTCTTTTTTTATCATATATCATTAGCATTTGCATTAAGTTCACATCTATTACAACGAAAAAAGTTTTCATTCGACTGTTTTCCCAAGAGAAGTTGGAATGCTTACTACTAGACGCATGGCGTAATCATGGGTTGAGAGCCCGTAAAATATGTTAGACAATGGGCTTAAATGACAAGCTGATCCTGCTATTTACGATGATTCCGTTTTTTTAATAATAATCTCTTTCGGTCAAAAAAGAAAACATGCAAACAAAGGTGATCTATTCTGCCCAGTTGAAACCCTTCCATTCTTTGTCCAATAATTCGTCTTCGGTCCAGAGATCAGTGTCATTAAAGAGAGTATCCTCTGGCATCTCGGGTTCGGCTTCTGTCAATTTGACAGAATGCGTAGCCTGTGCGGCAGCCTTGGAAACTGCGGACTTGGATGCCTTGGGGGCCTTGGAAGCCTTGGAGACAGAAGCCGAGGGAGTGGCTAGTGCGCGCTTAGAGAAACGCATGCTAGGTGTAGGAGCAGCGGAGGAGCTGAGGAAGTCAACAAGATCTTGTTTGAAACCAGCAATTTCCTTGGACAATTGTTCTGGTGCCTGTGGGTTTTGCTCAAGGAAAGAGTTAAGCTCACGGTTTGCCTTGCGGCGGGGCTCCAAGGTAGCTGCTACAGCGGCGTGCAATTTCTCGTTTGGCTTTGGTTCAGCGACAGCACGCTTTTGCTTACGTGGGGAAGGTGTTGCTTGGGGAGCAGCAGTAGAAGCAGCAGCAGCAGATGTACCGTAGGCAGACGACAAATGGTTCTTCAGAATAAGCATCTCATCTGAGATCTGAGAAGCTAGTTGGGGGTTTTGGTTGAGATAGGCATCGAGATTACCGTTGGCCTTGCGACGGTTTTCCAAAGCAGCCAAGACGATGGCTTGCATGCCCGAGGCATTGGAGGGGGTAGCGGCGGGAGCAGCTGAGCTAGCGGGAGCCATGCTACGTTTCTGGACTTGGGCAGCACGCGATGGTTTAGGGACGCTAGAAGCGGAAGAGGCCATGTAGGCGCTGGAGAGGTGATCTCGTAGGATCATGACTTCATTGGAAAGTTCTTCAGCTGTATTTGGGTGTTCTTCCAAAAACTCATTGAGTTCTGTGTTCACTTTACGACGGTTGTCGAGGGCGGCAGCGACGGCAGCGGCAAGTCCTTTCGAGGGCACTGGTTCACTACGCTTGTTCATACGTACAGAGCTGGGGGTAGCGGATGCGGAGGCAACGTAGCTGCCGCTCATACTGCTGCTGGCGGGAACGGGACCGTAAACCATGTTCTTGAAGAAGGCAACGATATCGCGTTTTTCGTTGAGATGTGCTACGCGCGAGGGCATAGAGGAAGAGGAGGGGGCGGCCATGGCAGATGAGCTGGACACGGTCGGAGCAGCAAAGGCATACTGTCCCAAGATGGCAGCGGCAATAGCAGCAAGAGTGAGACGCATGATTAATTTTTTTTTTTTTGGGATAAGATCACAAAAGAGAGATATAGCGTTGATTTCATATTTTATCGCCTGTTACTGTTCTATTTAAACCTTCCGTGATTTTGAATTCTTTACCCCAAGATAACAGTTTTGTTTTCAACAAATGCCATAGAATTTCATCACAGACTACTAACATTTGGCATGTACACACATTTTAAGATGGACTTTTTGCAAAATGTTCCTTTTCCTCCCTAAAAAGATAAATGGAAGATGAGACAAGGCGAGACGATCTTGACAGGTTGGGGGACTGTGTGTGTGTGTGGAGCACACACATCCAACAAGAGCGTTCCTAACCAAGTTAATCCATTCTGACCAGTTCGCCAATAACAGACGATCCACGTAAAGAAGTAACAATTTTTGTCATAAACTCGGCCGTTGTCGGTTCGCAATGCACATGGCGATCCAGGTAAATGATAACCATCACAACATGTTCGTCCACACGCATTAGATAGTATGTACTTGCGATCTTGTTATCGAAGAAATGGACCGGAGGTCCTTTTCGATCGGCCAATTTGTTTTTGCATCCTTGGATAATGGAAATAATATTTGGCAAATGATCTTTGGGTGGTTGCTTCAGGAGAAATAACGACGATGAGTCAAGGTAAAGAAGAAAAAAAAAGAGATGAGGGGTGGAACTTACGTTGGGATGGCAGTAAACGAAGGGGAAGGAGTGGATACCCTGTGGCGCTTCATAGGAGGTACTGGAGCAAACATAGCCTTGTGGCTGAAACGGAACGGTGGGGGATACTTCATAGACCAAACCGATGCTGTGAGCACCGAAACGTCTCCTAAATGTGCATATCCTAGTAAAATAATAAAAGAGAAGGAGGGGCGGGGGGGTTGAGTTGGACATACCAATGAAGAGGATGGGGAACAACATACTGGTCGTGATAATCAATTTTGATTCCTTTCCATAGGGATTTTTCAGGATCATCTTCACTCACGATACTCTCTTTTGGTAACAAGATGGTATTAAAGTAGAGGGTTGATTTCGCAGTGAGATTATCAAGGTATTTTGCTTGCCAGCGGATGGTATGTGGCCAGCTATCGCCTTGTTTTTGATTCTAATAATTTGTTATTCATGTCGGGTATTCGGGGATGTGTTGGATCTTTACTTCGGAAGTACTCCCAAAGAGGGTAAATCGCCAGGTCGAGTTCTCTCTTGTTTCTTCACTCCGAGCGGACGACTTCTAAATTGTCATTGGAAATCGCATTCCTTTCAAAAAAAAAAAAGTTTTCGTTTTCACCTTTGGAAAGTCCTGCATCTGACACAATCTCTTCCACTCAGTTAGGACTTGCTTGCAGGTAAACAATGCGATGCATGCATCTTGGTATGCATAGTCTGTGATGGCTTCCCGCGCTTTTAAAAGAGTGGATAAAATACGAATCTCTTTATGAACGCCAATGCCCAGTAAATTTAATCGTTGGTCTAGTTGTGCTTTTTCACATGTATCCAAAAGAGTAGTAAGATCGTCCGTCATTGTTTCAGAGGATTGAGCTGCAATGGACTGGTAGCTATTGATAGAAAAAAAAAAAGAAAATAGTTTCAGCTGAAACGCAGAGCATTTCCCCCTTGTTGTTTACTGACATGTTGATTAAAGTTTGTCTGGCTTTGCATAATTCAATCAAGGCAACCATGACATCGAACAACATGGCTTTATCCTGAGCATTTGGTATCGTACTATTTTCCAAGAGAGAGATTTCTCTAGCAATCTCGTCTGCTAAATAAGTGTACAACGGATTTAAAAGCTGAAGACAAAAAAAAAAAGATATGAATAACTTTTCTCGCGGAGATGCAGGTAAGGCAGTAGTAACTTACAGCATCCTTTCTCATGAACCATTTAGGTTTCATAAAAGACAATTGTGTGTACAGACTTTCACAATTACTCAGTTTGATGAGCAGATTGCCGAGTGGTTGGTACACCTAATCTCATTTTTTTTTGTTTATCTTATTTTCAACATGAGATAGCTTACTCTCATAAAAGAAGTGGCGAGCTTATTCGCAGCAGTATAGTCAAATGCACCTAAAGCCTTGAGACAATCTTCACACAAATCGTCATTACTCATTGTGTTGGTGAAATAACAAAAAAAAAAATGAAAAAGACAAGCCAACCAACCAAAAATTTAGGTGCTGCGAGTGACTTGAGGTGATTTGTCATTCTTTCTTATGTTGTTTGCTTCAAGTTATGCAATGCAGATATATTCTATGCAAAGTGATAGTGTGTCAGCATACAATGACAATAAAGAAACCATCCAACGATAGCGCGAAAATGGACCTGTCTCATATCCCTCTCTCCACCTTTGACAGATGCATGAATTAAACGATGTTATGTCATTTGATCAAAAAAAGAACATGAAAAAGTCACACTTGTTTTTTTTTTCTATGAGCGCGCAATCCGTTTTTTGATGCAATCTGACGTAGATTAAGCTGCGAATGAAAACCTTCTTCCTTTCGGTTGTTGATACGGGTCTTTTTTTCCTTTGTGCGCAGGTGGTATAGAATCATGCAAAAAAAAAAAAAATATGAAAGTGTGGCAATGTAGCACAATTTAACAACAGCTATGGTACGCTAACAGTTTGTTTTTAAGTGTTTGGAATTAAGTCGGCGTACTAAAATAAAAAGAGAGGATGAAAGAACAAGGGGTTTTTTTTTGTATAACCTTTTTGTCCAACACATACACAAAAAAAAAGGGGGAAGGCGAAAGAGGGGAGAAGGGAAGGGAGGACAAAGTGTAGATTGTACCATACAAAAAGGAAACAAAGGTGGGGAGACACGCGGAGTTTTTAGTGTTATCAGCTGGCAGATATGAAGGTAATCATGTGGCACTTTTCTAAAGTCAATTCATTCGTGTTATAAATTGTTGATCATTACCTTTTGATGTATATTTATGTACATAAAGAAGAATAGAAGAAGAAAAGGGGGAGCCAGTTGAGGGGTTTTATGTAAGAGTGTATGTGTTATGTTATATACATGTGTGTATATGTGTTGTGTATGTGTGTGGGGGCGCTTCAAACCTTTTTTTTTTTTTTAAAAAAAAAATGGAGTTCTTACAAACCAATGCGACTGATGGACTTTGTGTCACATCTTTTGAGGATTAAAGAAACAAAGCGCGCTACGCCTCTTTTTTTTCCTTTCTGTTTCTCTCTCTCACTTTTTCTTTACTTTCGCTTTTTTTTTTTTACTCAATTTCCTCCTTCTTCTCTTTTGTCGCTGGCGATTTTTTTTCCTTGTTTTTAAAAAGATGTCTGCATCTATTCATTGTAGTAGTACTACGGATGAAATACCAAGTTCACGTAAAAGAAAACCTGATTGTAGTACCTTTTCTGATTTTGTAAATCCATCGCCACCGTCATCTCCTTTGTTATACCATCAACAACCCAATGATCCATTAACAGGAAATATGTCTTTCAGCTTTGATCCTGTATTTACTTCGTTAGATCAATCAAATGAATTTGCAGCCGCTGCCAACTCCACGTTTTGTCATGTACCTTCCTCTGCACCAATCGAAGTACAAATGCATCATCATCCTGGTTCTGCGTCTCGTCGTCATTCAGTTGCTGTGGCCGAATTGGACCATACTGTAGTAAAACAAGAATATGATTTACGTTCTTGGGATACCGAACTGATGCAATTATTGGATTCGCCATGGTCTGAACATCATCATCGTCGTCGTAGTACTGTTTCCGCTGTTCCATCTACAACAACCAATTCCTTTTTTTTCTCGCCAAGCTTTTTAAAGTCACTCAATGCAGACGATGACAAAGACACGCAGCAACAACAGCAGCAGTTCTTGCCTATGGATATCTCCGACAACACAAACTTTCCCGGCGGTATCCCACATACGCATACCAACGATCCTCTGCAGACATTACATGATGATATCATGCCACTACTCACTCATCCTGCAACCGTCACACCTGCTGCCATTTCGAATGACAGACAATCCATGACAACGTGGTATGTCGATGCCAACACTGCTTTACGACGCCGTCATTCTTCAAGTCATTCAACTTCTCCCTTTCCCCATTCACCCTCTTCCAATACCATGTCCTCTTCCTCCCCCTCACCACCCATCACTCCAATGCAACCCTGTACTTTCGATTCACTTCAAGCAACCATCCCTGAAGAAGATGAAAATGAAAATCCATCTCAAGATACATGGACCTTTACTACAACAACAACAGTAACCAAACATCTCACCGACGCACGTATGCTTCAAGGCATTCATAGTGCTTCCAAGTTAAAACCCTTGATCCAGCAGTATCTTTTATGTGATGATCCTCTACGCGCAGGTGAACGTACGATAATGATCATGACCAGTAGAGTTGCACAAAAAAGCTATGGTACCGAAAAAAGGTAAGGACAAAACAGGATAGCAACCGAAAAGAATCTTCCTAAGCTCATTTTTGCTATTTTCAAAAAAAAAAAAAGATTCTTGTGCCCACCACCAACGACGCTGTTTATGGGATCTTCTTGGTGGATGGAATCAAATGATTCATCTAAACCTGCCAATCCTCCTAAACTGACGATTCATATCTCTGGGGAAGCAACCAATCAAACAGGTGTCCTCGAGTGGTACACATCCTCTGGTTCCATTCTGGATTGCTCAGCATCCATCAACCATGCAGCCCCTGCCGACATCGTAGGCAAGTGCGTTTCAAAACAACTTCATATCAATGATGCCGACGAAAAACGAAAACGGGTCGAAGTCTTGGTGAACGTGCAACTCGGAAACGGTCTTCCCTTCGGCACATTGTCAAGCAAAAGTATCAAGGTGATCAGTAAACCAAGCAAAAAACGCCAAAGCGTCAAAAACGTTGAACGTGAGTTTTCTTTTCTTTTCTTTTTTTTCTTGTCCTTGTTAAAAAAAGAAAAAAGAAAAAATGTAACCGTTTTTTTTTTTTTACCTTTCCTTCACAAAAAAAAAAAAGTATGTATCCATCACGGTACGACGATCTCGCTTTTCAACCGCATTCGATCTCAGACGGTTTCTACCAAGTATCTTGGTGTTTTTAACGGTCAGGCAGGATCGACAACGACCAAAAATAACAGCAATAACAATAACAATGGTACTGGCACCTGTTTCGTTGCTCGGACGGGATCCTGGGATCCATTTGTCATTTGGATTGTCGATACTTCGCGTGCTCCCGATAATAGTACTTCCCGGGTCAATCCATCCAATCCTCATTTTCCTCCACCGCCTGCCATCGCCATGCAGACGACCGCTTCTTCACATCCTGTCGCTATTCATTACAATCAGCCTGTGGTGCTTCAATGCGTTACGACGGGTTTGGTTAGTCCTGTTATGGTCATTCGAAAGATCGACAAAGGAAGTATGGCCCTGGGAGGGAATCATGTGGAGGGAATGACGGCAGGTGGTGAATGTGGTGATGAAACACTCGGTGATCCTGTATCGCAATTACACAAAATAGCCTTTCAAATTGTGCAGGATCCTTCTATGGCACATCGTAATCATGCCTCGGGATCCAACATGACAATGCATCATCACCAGGATTGGACACTTCCCCAAGCCTGTCAGCCCGTCACCTATTTGGCATGCTTGAACGATATTGTCGGCATGTACAAAACCACAGGGCCACGTACATTTATCTCAACCCGTCAACAACGTCCTTCTTCTGCCATGGTTGCCGATCCAACAACACATAGTACGATGATGCCGCCCTTGTCGCCGTGGACAGATCAGCTGCACAACAACAACTTTGTACCATCTGACCTTGTATCCGTTGTATCGCCAGAGGGTAAAGTTCTACGCAAACGACGCGTCTCGTGCGATACCGAGAAACACATGGCCTTCCCGCCCAGAATAACCAGTGGTCTGAATAATAATAATAATAATAAGCATCGCCGCCGTGTCAATTCCTTCAATGATATCTGCATCGATCGACGTCGCCACTCCCTTTCTGATCATCATCGACGTGGTAGTTGCAGTAGTAGCACAGGAAGTAATAGTAACGATATGAACCAAGCAGATGGTGCGTGTTGGACCGAAGATGTATCCGATGCGGCTGTTTGGACTATCGTTGGTACAGACTGCGCAACCTATACCTTTTGGACACCTTCGCCTTCCGACGGACTGGACACACCCTTTGGTGAAGAAGAAGAAGCAGAAGTTACTGTCTCGCCCATTGCGCCTTTTCCTACGATTTCCCAATTATGCGCCGCTGGCGGTGCTACAAACCCCATGCTGACCCTCTCTGGAGACAATCTAACACGCGACTTGGCAGTATGGTTTGGCGATGTACGAGCTCAACATACCGAACATAAATCGCGTGAATCATTACTCTGCACAATTCCCGATATTCAAGGGTTAATGAACAGTCCAACGGTAATGGTAGAGGAAGATGGTATGCGAAGAAAAGTACCTTTATTACTTGTTCGAGGAGACGGAATAGTCTATCGAACAGGCATGTTCTATTCCTTCTAAAAAAAACCCCCCCATTCTGACTTCTTGCTTTCTTCTATTTCGACGACTACAACTTACCTTTCCCTCTCATTACTCTCTCTCTCTTTCCCTCTCTTTCTCGCTATGCGCTGTATATGTTTCCCCTTTCCTTTCCCCTGGTCTCTCTTACCCCACTCCTCCACCTTCCTTGTTTCGCTTTCATGCAAACTTTGTTTTCTCTCTTACATTTTTTTTTCTTTTCGCACTGTCATGTTTTTTTTTTCTTTCTCTAAGCCCCATTATGTTGTCGCTATGGTTTCGTTCAAAAAAAAAAAAGAAGACAAACAAAAAAAAGGAAAAGCTCTCTTTTTTTTCTTTCGGCGCCTTGTAATAGTTTCTTGTTCTTATTCCTTTTAACTTGTATCATAAAAAAAAAAAAGAAAACATCTTTTCGTTATCTATTTTGAACAAAAAGTTGACAGGGAATTCCAGAGAACTGGCACAACTTGGATAAGGTAACACAGTTTGGGATTGGTGAACAATTCATAGATAAATTTTCCTATGAATGTGATTTACCCAAAGATGAATGTTTGTACAAACGCTATAAAAGTCAATTCCCGGGGCCCTCTCGTATTAAAAAAGTGACGATAGGAAAGTTCTGCAGTTACACATAAACTATCTATCTTTCTATAGAAACTTTGTACTATCTTTTACTCCGCTCTTGTTGACTCTATCCATGCCAAGTCCAGTACCATTTTTGTTAATACAGCATGACAAATACTGTCATTTCCAAAAGTTGACTTTTGCTTATTTAAACCTAAACGAGTCACTCACTCTTGGTCTGTGTGTGCTCGGTCACGCTGGTGACCATTTTAAGGTGTAACCATCAAATGGCAACAAAATCCTGAAGAAGAAAGCAAATCAATGAAAGTTGTATTTCGTTTTTTTTTTAAAAAAAAAAGGTCATTGCTTTCATTTTGTCTAGTAGGACGTGCCAATTACAAGTTCTCTATAAAGCAAATCAAGGCAGACGTATACACTTGACACATTTTTCAACAAGTCTTAAAAAGTTGTGTGATAGTCCGGGGTAAGACCAAACCACAGCGTTGTGATTCTATGATTTACCGCATCATAGCATAAGCAATAGATAATAGTGCTGATTTGCAATTTAATCTTTCAAGTTGGACCAGTAAAACCTGTTTTTGTGTTTCCATCATGATAAACAAACCTAATCGCCAAGGCACTTGATATCTTTAAGTGTTCATCTGTGAAGCACATACTTAACCAGACATAGCGAGCAAAAAATCTTTTTGTAAAACATGCTGTTTTTGGATAGTTTAAACACAACCTGCACAAACGTATCAGCAGTTGCTGTTTTATACATGTCTCTAAAAAAAAAAAGATCGCCTACTTGGAACAGCGCAGGGATTTACATGCATTGCATTTGCTATCACAAGCGAACTAGCTATGCCTGTGATAGCATGTCATGGTAAGAAATTCGCGAATGGTATCAGCGAGTCTAAAGGTTTTCAGAGATCAGATCAATTTTTATGAAGAAAAAGGGAAAAATAGCAACATTATTTTGAGATCTTGCTTTCCGGAACGCCATTCTTTCTTTTTCTTTGATCCAAGACTAACCTGCAACTATGTTTATCCCCTTACTTTAGGCGTACTCTTATCTAAAAACGTCACGATTGATTTATCAACAGCTATTCTTTTTCCAGGAACTGTACTATGGAAAACGTTGCTTTTTGAAGAAAATATGTATGTACAAACACATTGCCTGTCACTCACACAGACTTAACACTGAAAACAATAGATAGATAGATAGATCGCGGTATGTTTATAAACTGTGTGTCTTGTTTTTTTTTTTTTTTTGCATTACTATGGTATGGATAAACAAGTAAATAGAATCTAAATTTTGTAAATGCAAATAAAGAAAGATAGATGTGTTTTTGTGTGAATATGTTTTGTTGGATGCAAAGAAGGGGAATACGGATTTAGGTAAATTTTCTTCGGGTTGGTATTTTGGCACTGTCTTCAGCTTTGATCATCTTCATAAGGATGGGCCTGCCTTCAGAATCCATTTGGACAAACTGATCACCGTCCATATAACCACTTGAAGAACGTGATCGATTGGTATGAGAAGAGGACTGACCAAAATCAAAGCTGTCGCGGGTGCCAGCGCGACTACTCCGTCCCGAGGGAATGTCGTGTTGCGAGTCTTGGCTTTCACCATGATCTCTGATAAATCTAAATAAAATAAAATAATATGAGCGCAACTGAAAATGATAGAGACGGTATGATAAATCAATCGTTTCTTACCTTGATAGTTCTACCCATCCTCCACCTACGCGAACCATGACAACCTTGCTTGGTAGGATACGGCAGTACACCAGACGGGGATGCTCTTCGCCGAACCAGTATTTACCAGCTTCACCCTGAACCATTTTCACTTTCATACGGTAGGGACTTTCGTTGATAATTTGGCTCAACTGCACATCGAGCTCACTTTTGGGATCTGGAACATAAGGCCCGACTGTCTTGGACGAGAACAATGTGGGCGTCTTGGAGCGCCGCACTGTGCCTGCTGCTGCAATTCGGTTCTCAACGCCTGCTGACGATATCTTGAAACTAGAGCGTCGAGACCCGAGGGGCGATGCTACGGCCTGTCGATAGACAGAAGGACGTTTTGGTGGAGCGGTGGTAGGCGTCACGGAAGATTTGTTGCTTGTGCGGACACGAGGCGTAGACGACTTGGCCATGGCAAGCTTGGTAAAGAATTCATGGTTGAGTTTCTTGATACAGAGCTGAAGTTCTTTTTCTCGTGCAATGGCTGATGTCTGGACCTTGTTCCATCGATCTACCGTCTTCTGAAGTCGATTTGCCACCCTTTCATTATCATCCAAGAACTGTTTTTGAGCTTCGAGTTTTGCCTTGTCCAACAGATCATTGATCTTGGGTTCATTGTCTTTGTACGTCGCAATAAGCGCCTTGAGCATGGCTTGAAGATCTGCCTTGTTAAATCGGTTATTCACGATGGTTGCATGATGAGGTGCTGAACTCTCCACTGTTGCAGCCATGTGATTAATTTGCTCATCCACTTGGTCAACGAGGCCTAAGAATTCGGTAATGTTGCCTTCCGTACACGCTAACTGTTCCTTGGTTTGAACCAGTTGGTGTAGCTCTTCAATGACCGTGGTGAGCTGTGCACGTTGCTTTTTGAGGCTGCCATCCTGATCAGGCACATCCACGAGTACGGCGTCAACCTCCTCTCTCTTTTTCACAAGCGTTGTATGGATCTCTTCTTTCAATTCTTTCAGCTCTTGCTCTTCGACAGCAAAGCTCTTGCCCGTGAACTGGAAAGCATTGACTCGGTCTTTCATATCACCGACGTACCACAACACATCCGATAATTTGGTTGTCGCGTTCAGTCGCTTTTGCATTTCCTCAAGACGGGCCTTTGTCTCGTCTGCGGTCACCTTAATCTCAGACCAGCGTTGCTTCACCGCATCATGGCGTCGATCGACAGTGCGTGCTACGGTAGCCATACGTGCCACACCAATCGCCTTTTGTAGGTTGCTTTTGAGATCGTTGCCTACCGCATAGAAATTATTCAGAGACTCTTCTGTCGAATCGTAGCGGCGACGGAATTCGGTCAGATCAGGTAACAGATTCGACTTGCTGCGTGACATTGTGCTTTTGTTGTAACGAGAAACGAGCGTCTTGAAATCATTCAGTGCCCGATTCACATGCGATTCCATTTGCGTATGGCGCGTCACTGCTCTCAGCGTTTTGAGGTACTCATCCTCCGTTGCAATCGCAACATCCAAGTCGCCTAGTAGCTTTTCAAGGGGACGTTTGATTCTATCCACTTCGATCTTGGGATGGTTAAGCACCTTGGTGAGCTTCGTCGCTTGCTCACTGAGTGTTCCATCAAACTCGTCTCGACATCGTCGATACACATCGCGCGTGTTGGCAACAGCGGCACCGTAAGCCTTAACAATGTTTTTGATTGCATCTGCTTTCTTGCCCGCGAGATCAGGGTTGGAAATGGCTTGCTGTCGAATAAAAGTCAATTGTTCTTCACATACGCCACAGAGACGTTTGGTTTCCGTGCTGAAAGACTGCGCAAGCGTCACTCTTTCCAAATTCTGGCGATGCGCGTCCAGAGCAGACCGCTGTGCAGTGAAAAGTGTGCCAGTGTGTGTGCGTCGCTTAGCAAACAGATTATGGTTTGCTTGATCCTGGGCCATGTCTTCGCTATCTGCTACTGCATCTACTTCATCTAAAGAAAAGCTCACTTTTCGTAATTTCTTTTCAATGTCGTCCAAGGCGCCTTGGTTCATAACCCTTGCACCTTCTAATTTTGAAAGTTCACTGTCAATAAGGATCAGTTCTTGTTGGAGAGAGTCAGAGATGTCGTAGCAATCAATCCATTTTGCAGCACGGAACACGAACGCAGACAAAGCCGAACCCGCTGTCTCAGCTTCTTTCCAACGCTTTTGGACCTCTGTATGTGTTTCTCCGATGCCGGCGACAGGACCTTGGACTTGGGTAAAATCGTAGTAGGAACAAAGATCGCCATAGGTCTCCTTGCCGTCGCTCATTTGCTTCTTTACTGCCCTGTGTGTCGCAATCAATTTTTGGTACTGTGTCGCCCGTGCTTCTACAGATTCATCTGTGATGATGTTAAACTTCTCGCGTATATCGGCAAACAACGTCAATAATCGGTCGATCGTGCTCGAGACAACAGCAGCATTTTCCACATAGGTCTTTCGCAGACGGTTCAAGTTCACTGTATCGTACAACTGCGCTAAGAGCGCACGAACCGAAGGAACAATGTCACCCACTTGATCTAACTCAGCGATAGCATCGGCTGCCATCTTTGGACCCAACGCCTGAAGGCTGGACGCCGCTTCCGTTTGCAGTACGCGGTACTCTTTTGTTTCCAAAGCATCCGCTTTCTTCTGCCACGCCAAAATACGTTCGTCAGTCACGGCAGACGCGTCCGCTGCTTCCACCTGTTCCTGCAAAGCCTGGAAAGCCGCCAGCAGTTTTCGTATCCTATTCACGTATTCGGCCGGCGCCAAGATAGCAGACAGCTTCTGTGATACGCGACCTGCTTCCGCTAACAACTCCTTCCACTCTTGCGTAATACGTTTGTGGATGGCTTGCACTTCAATAAATCTGTCGACAAGCCCTCCTTCTTCGTCGTCGTCTAATGCCTTGTTATCGCGGAAGGTAGCTTCGCATTTGTCAAATGTTATCTGCAGCGAGATGAACATATTGAATTTCGCTTTCATTGCTGTTTCGATACTATCCGCTGCACTAACAGCCTCTTCCAGCTTTGTGATATCCAGTAGCTCAATGGAGGCGAGCATCTGGGCGCCTTGACTGAGCTTCTCTTTGCGCGACGCCATCCAACTGTCACATGCTTCCGCATTCGTATGATACGACTGCAATGTCATCTGACGACGCGTAATCGTCTCCTTGGATTCGAGGAGTTTCTGAAGACTTGATGCATGCTCAGCCAACTTGGCGTTACACATATCCACCGTGTCGCGGATGACAGTATTTGTCGAGCCATCCTTCACCTTGGTCTGCATTGAAATATCCTCTGCTGATCGAACAGGATAGGGAATCGCCTTACTAAACTGGTGAACTGTCGCGATATCCGTTTTGAATTTAGCCAACGCTTCTGCAAGAGGCTTCAGGTCGTCCTTGGTTGCCAGGAAATTCTCGCGGATCTGCTCCGCTGATCGATCCAGCTGATCGGCTTGCAAAAGAAACGATAAGACCGAACAACGCTGGGTCACCATCCGATCCGCATAATCGAGATGCTCACGAGCTCGGCTTTCTGCTTGTTCAAGATCCTGCAGCTTCTTGGCAAGCGATTCGGACAACGTGGGCTGCTTCTTCTCAGATGACGAAATAAGTGCTTCGATGCCGTGGCATTCGTTCTTCAATGGCGTCGTCGTGCTTTCTTGATAGGCTGCAAAGCCCGTTTTCAGTTTTTCAAGCTCGAGACGAAGTGGTTGTTCGTCGATTTCTTGCACTTCAATTTCTGAACACCATCGCGCCTTTCCTTTCACAAAGTCATCCGTGGCTTTGTCTTGACTGTCCAGCACCGCCAATGCCTGCTGCACTTCGGTTTCCCATCGAATTTTCCGCTTGATAAGATCGATTTCCTTCGATTTGGTAGCCAAATTTTCCTGCAGCCTGGTTTGATCACTAGAAAGCATATCCATCCGAGCCTCAATATGCTCTGGCACGAGGACTGGACGCGACATACTGGCAAACGCATCGGTCAACGCCTTGAAACTTGCTTGAATTTCTTTCATGGTCGACCCGGCAAAAGCATTCTGCTGCTGTTCAAGCCATTGCAGATTTTCAGTGAACGTCGTCAGCTTCTCCTCTGGCACACTGTCGTGTGGTATCCATTTGCTCTTGTCAGCCATGAATTCGCGCAAACAATCGTTCATTTCTTCCAGCTGAGCAACACCATCCTCGATCTTTTCTTCCCAGACCGTTCTTTTGGTTGCTGCCTCCAGAGTCTTTGATTGATCCGACACGAGATTTTTCAGTCGCTCCAGACTTGTCAGAACACCTTCCAGTCCCTTTTCTGCTGCATAGGTTGATTGTTTTCCAGGGAAAGCGGTGATGCGAGCGACATTTTCTTGCAATTTCTTTACTCTCTCCATGTCAAATGCTTCCAGTTCGGCAATAAGTCGGACCTGTTCCTGTTGCAGATCAGAAAGGTAGTTGCCCGAGATGCTACCAAAGTTTTCCGATGCTACGTCGATATGAAGTAGTTTCATCACTTCAAAGCGCTCATCAATCCACTGTTGTAGCTGCAACGCCTCGGCCTCACATTGGCTAATGAAATCCTTCTTTTGACTCGCGTCCATATAGCTGCTGTAGGATTTGCCGATGGCTTCTTCAAGAGCTCGAAGCTCATCCATTCTTCGATCAACAAGGGCCTTAATCTGTGCATTGCAGCCGATTTCCTCAGGCTGTTCTAGATGAGATAGCGCTTGACACTCTGGATAAGGCATGTCTTTTCCGTCCTTCTCCCACACGGCGTTGATCTGTTCCTTGAATGCTGTGAACCGTTCATCCAAAGAGGCCTTCGTGTCATTGACTGAGTCGCGTTGAAATTTGGCAAGCTCGTCTCGGATACTTTCGCCTTCCACTTCAACAGCCTGTGATTGCAACAAAAATCGTATCACCTTTGAACGCTGGGCTAACAATTCTGATGTGTACGCAAGCAGATTATCCAAGTCTTCTTTGCTTTTGCGACAACCCGTTTGCTTTGTCACGATATGTGAAGGTGCTGCATCACTGCGATTATCGAGTTCGTCATAGGCTTTCAAAAGATCTTCGTAGGCCTGCTCAAGTGCTTCGTACTCGCTCGCCTGAGCTGCTTGTTCTTGAAGTGTTTGCAATGCTTGCGTGTGATCGGCCATATTTGACTGTGCAGGATCATCCACGTTCTCTCGGATTGGATCATACTGAGCTTTCTTTGCGATAAAGTCCCATAGATCGCGGGCCGTCGTCAAGATTTTCTGGTCGACCGTTGCCAACTGCTGTTCCCATGCAAGACGTTTACTCAAGACTTCGAGTTCTACTTTGCGTCGTGAAAGAGCGTTTTGCAAGCGTTCCTGACTTTGCTCCAGGTTCTCGATACCGCTTACGAGCATGTTTCGATCGACAGATACAGCGTTCGTGGCGTCAATTTCATCTTCGATCAGGCGAACTTGTTCCAGTGCACGTGCAACGTCACCTTCTTTCATATGTTGCAAACGAGTGGCAACACCTTCGCGTTCCTTTCCAAAGCGATGGATAGCTTCTTCGTCGAGCGTGAGCAGACCGGCATCGTACACATCGAGCTGCTTTGCCAACGTTCGTGCGCGTTCCTCCATCCATGTTGTTACTCGCAGCATTTCGTCGTACGCCAAACTAGCCCGTTGTTGCAAGGAAAGTGCTTGACGATGGTTTACCAGGAGGCCTTCGAGTGACTCAGCAATGACGGCAAGTGCCATACCGTAGCCATTGATGCTGTGACGGATACTCTCATTCGCCGCCTCGTTTTCAATACCGGCAGGCGTATCCGTTGGCAAGGAAGGATAGGGAACACTCACGGTGATGTCTGTCATGAGCTGAGCTGATTGTTCTTTGAACTCCTGGACTCGTTCTCCGAAGAGATCTTCGTCGTTCCTATCCGTCACGTTTCCTTCTGCTTCCGTCATGGTTTTTCGCAACCGCTCGCCCTTATCTCTGAGCTGGACAAACTGAGAGACAACATCCGCCATGGCCAAGCGTTGTTCAACGACTTTGCGACTGAAGGAACATTGCTTCATCAACAGCTCAAATGTTTCTTCAAACTGTAGCTGCCGTTTCTCCAGATGTTCTGGCAATTTTGCTTCGTTCATGTCTTCCATTTCTTGATACGCATCCAGCACCTCTGTATAGGAACCGTGATCAAATTCGGCAATCTTTGTTTCGAGCACGACTAACGTCTGGATTGTGTCTTCCATCACTTTCTTGTCCTCCCCTTCAGCCTTTTGCGTCCATCGGGCTTTGCTGTGCAGAAAGACATCCACTTCTTGGTCTGTGTCTGCGATCCATTCGGACGATTTGGAGAAGGAACTTTCCCATTTGATACGTAATGCAAGCATGTCCACTAACAGGGACCGTTTCTGCATGAGTTGCATTAGCTTGCTAAGCAAGTTGAGTGTTGTCAGTGTGATTTCAATCGTTGAGGTATCAGCAGGGCTCAGCTCATGACCCCGTTTCTCCATGGTGAGCGTTTTGACGTGTGATCGTAGGCGAGTCATATCGTCGGCATTGAACTGCTCGACATTTCGTTTCAGTCGCTCGTGCTCTTCGTGCAACCGGTGCGCCAGCTTTTCTGAAATAGCAAGCTCGGCGCTGAGGGGATCAAAGACGTTGGCCTTGTTGCGTTCCTCAATGGTCTTGATCCGGGCCTCGATCCACTCACGGATGCGTTCAGCTTCGATGAACCAGACACGGACTTGATCGACCCAGTCTCGCACCGTTTCGTAGCGTATCTCCATGGCTTTGAACCGCTCGGCAAAGCGTGCGCCGACTTGGCTGTCCAAGCTCAACAGTTCCTCGTACTCTTCTCGAATTCGATGTATCCTGGAACGAACAGCAGCGACTCGGTCTTCCAGATGCTGGATCGCATCATCCGTTGTTGCCTTTTCGTTGCTATCCATGATCTTTTGCACAGCCTCCAGTTCCTCACATACAGAACACATGACGCTTGCCAGTACCAGACC
This sequence comes from Saksenaea vasiformis B4078, assembly GCA_000697055.1. NCBI lineage: Eukaryota > Fungi > Mucoromycota > Mucoromycetes > Mucorales > Saksenaeaceae > Saksenaea > Saksenaea vasiformis. Next base: position 120,927 of record JNDT01002238.1, on the reverse strand, counting down.
GTTTTTGAAATGTACACATGATTTCTTGATGCTTCTTGTTAATGTCATGATTGCGTCGTATTTGTGGTGGATCTCTGTGTTTTGGATAGAAACAACATGCAACACGACAGGCGAGAACTGTCGTGTAAAAGACTTGAACTGTTTCCATGTCGTCGTCTCAAAGTGTTCTACTTTTTCTTTGGCTTGTTCGACGCTTCGTTCAAACGCCTCTGCCACTTCCTGTGTCCCGTCCAGCGGGTGTAATGGATCATTATTCTTCTTCTTCTTCTTATTCTTCTCATCTTTGGGCGGTACGTTGTACAATAATTGCTCCAATCTGTCCATTTCGTCACCAACACGGTTGGCCTCCTCTTGAAACCGGCTAGCATCCTCTTCCGTGGCTATCAAGTCTGACTCTACCCGGAGAAGATCTGCCCTTGTGGACTGCAGTAACTCCACAAAATCTTTCCATTCTTTCAACAGCACCTCGTACAGCTTCGACACCTGAGATCGCTGGAGGTCCGTTAAGCGAATCAACGTATCATCCGCCGTTTCAGGTGGTGATGTTAACTTCTCTTTGGCCTCCTTGGCCGTGTCCAGATGTTCTGCCTCCGATTCCACCTGTTCTTCAATGATCTCCAATGCATCAATATACTCCGACACCGCAGTCGAGGCGACAAATTCCTCTGGGATGTCATCGATGGTGCGCGTGTTGGTCTTGATAAACGACATGACCGTCTCGTTGATTGTGAGCAGCTGATCCAAGAGCGGATGGACGCCTCTTGGTAGATGACCTGTGAGTTGCATCCGCAGACGACTGTTCAAGTCTGCTTTGATGCGAGCCTTGTCTTCCTCAGGCAACGTTGACTTTCTGTGCTGCATTTTCCGGCGTCGAGCGGATGGCATGGGTACAGGCACCGGCGGCTCCAACGAAGCGATGTCCAGTTTGCCTGAGCTGGGAGGTGCCTCTGCGGCGAGTTTTGACTGGGCTGCGAGTAAGGAGTCATCCTCCTGTTCCGTCTCCTCTGTGTCGCCATCATCGTCGTCATCGCTTTGCTCCTCTATCGGCTGTGGCGATGAGGAGGAAATCTCGCCCCCCATGGCCATGGCGATGTTGGCTCGGCGTCGAATTTTCTTTTCACGCTTTGTCTCTTCCGAATCTTCTCGCTGAGTCCGTGACATCAGTTTGTAGTATTCGCTGACATACATCATGATGCTGGGTTCATGTGGATGTTCAACCTCTATCAGGTCCTCTGGGTCAAGGTAACTCGGTATACCTAAATGGGATGCGGCTAGGTTAAATGCCATAGTCAGCAATGTGTGCCACGTCTGTTTCTCGGAAAAGTCGGCTTTCATGTGCGTCGTAAAAAGATCGGGGATGAGAATGGGGTCATGTCGGTGAATCAGTAAACAAAACGCTAGGCCACTTCTCCAGGACCGAGAAAAATCCTGTACAGTTGGGATGATATTTGCTGCAATGTAATCTTCTAACTGGATACGGACCCAGAAGAGGAGAGCCACTTTGGCCTCTGCTGCAGTACTTCCGTGTGCTTTGTCTGCAATAGAGTAACTGCTTCCCATTTTCCGTGATGCGAGGAGTGATGCGGCATTATTATTATTATTATTTGCAGGTGGTTTGGACGGAAGCGTTGATGATGGTGTGTCAGGAGGCGTGTCGGATGGTAAAGTGTCTTTTGAATGCTGCAGCACATCGTCTCGTTCTCGTTCTGACAGCTCCTGAAAAACCGGTTTTCGCTCGTTTAACGATATCAAACTCACTTTTTATTTTATCATTTGATCAACTTACTGAGATGGAGGCGACATAGTCTTCACCATGGTCGCCGATGATGAGATGGATTTGATACTTGAGCATGATGAAAAATATAAGCGCCAAGGTTTTCTTGACATCGCCGTTGACAATCGCTTCGTTTCCGATATCTGGCATGGTTTCGGCACCAACTTGCTTCTCCAGGAAACCCAGGGCCTGTGCAACGTTAGCAAGCTGGTGGATACGCATGTTCATCTTCTCCGGTTTTGGTGCAGTTTGCTGGGACACCACCGAAAGGAGTTTCAAAAGGCGCTTTCCATCTCGGAGGTCCGTTTCAATGTTGTCAATATGTTCGTTGACTGTACACAGCTGGGCGTTGACCCATTTTGTGAGCGTTCGTTTTTGTATCTCCTGATACTCCGAGCTCAGATTGCGACTTTCGTCTGTCAACCAGACATCACCACCGATTGTATTTTGTCGTGAGCGATTTGACTTTCTGCCAGATCCGGATGGTGCTCCAAAAGCACCAGAAGCTAGAGACTCCCGAAAAAGTGATCGACTGGAACCAGATCTGCCAATGTTCGCTGAAGTTGTGTTTGATGATGACGAACTCATGATGCCGAGATGAAGAACATAAGGGAGCACAGTGTGTCGAACGGGAGGGGGGGGGGAAGGGTATATGTGCTAGCCTGGCTCGGAGGGTGGAGGCCCGGTTATTTGTCAAAGAGTTGAAAAGAAAGGGTTCGTCAAACGCCGAAGAGAAAAGAATGTTGCGGCTCTAATTAGGAAAAAGGACGCTGGGGAACACAAGACGTTGCTTTTTCTGGCAGCTATCATATCGTGACGCGGCGATATGTGATATCTCTGTCTGTCTGTCTGTCTGTCTGTCTGTCTCTCTCTCTATACTCCACGGAGTGCATGAATGTTCCAGTGCGTCTCAGTCTGTCTAGCTGAAAAAAGGAAACGCGATGCACCCCTTCTCTTGTCTGCGGAGAGACAACCGGATGACAACCGCCACACGCTCCAGACTTACATGAATACATGAACATGTTCTATACTGACTGTACCTTTTTGCTTTTCATCCCCGCTCCATGAGATACAGTCCGGAAGATGGACAAAAACGAGTAGCACATCGCCCGTTGTCACACGAATTAAATAAAAAAATGTATATTTCATCAAACAAGAACTTTGCTGAGCTATACTGAAGAAGACGAAGAAGGAAAAAAAAACTAGAATGCTTCTCGTTAAGATCAACTTGTATGTTTTCTTTTTACCCTTTTCATCCTAAACATACTACAAGCTACTGTATTAAATGGGTTGTAGCACGATTTTACGTTTGGATGTCGTACTTGTTGGTTTTGGTTATCGGCCGATGGTCCGACCCATTCCCACACCTTCCACCGAAATATTTAGACCATCCGCACAAGTTTATTTTATTTTATTTTTTGTATATACATGTGTCTGGCTCAAAAATGGATAGTACGCATCTTTATGACGAATGAATGAAGCCTAGCCACGGTGTTGTCGGAACGTGTGGGCGCTTAGGATTCAATTTCCGTCATAGACACCGTGTCGGAGACAAAGCTGAACAGCAGCACGGCCGTGCGCGGATCTTTTTTTTCCACATAGAACGCATATAAGGTAACTTACACGAATGGATTGTCAGTTCTACACGGTGCACGACAAGACGCCTTTGACTTCAAAGGAATCACTTGAAGAATCGTAGTTTTTGACACATGTCCGATATCATGGTTTAGCAATTTAATCTTTGTGCTTGAGAGTTCGACGTTGACTCCATCCCAATTATAGAGAAGCAACGTGATGTTTATATCCACAATCTAAAGCTAATAGAATAGGGTAACGACTTACGATGAAATAGGAGAGTAGTGTATCAGGTTTTAGACGGAAAATCATCATCATCTGGAAATTGCTTCAACTTATCTCTTTTCTCCTTTTTGGCATGTCCCTACCTATCTCCTTGCGCAATAGTAGATAGAGTTACAGAAATCAAGTTTGGTGAGCTAACTTGTACGTGAATTTCTTTCAATGCGTAACGATGCTGCTGTTCATATCTATACAGGACTGTGGCAGCAGTAGGCGTTTGTCTATGACAGTGATGGCAGCGTGTCAAATTCAAGAAGAGCTTAATTTTTGTGGCTCAAGTATGTTCTTTTTGTGGGCCTCCCGTGAGAATCAATGTCGCATAAGCAAGAGTCTTGTTGCGTGTTAAGGAACAGATGGACGGCTTGAGCGTATCAGTTTTTGTTTTCTGTCGCCATCTCACGCGTTCAGGGTGCCACATAATACATTTTTAGAAATAGACGACCGATCGAGTGTTCCATAGAAATGCCAAGGCAGCGTCGTTGACGAATACGGCAGACTTGAACTTGTCGGCTACCTTGATGAAGTGAAGAAGATATTCTAGAAATGACAAGCTCGTATACGTACTTTTGTGATTTAATAAGCCAACGGCACACCACCGCAGTGTAATTTAACTCTCAGCAACAGGTGCAAGACTAGATTTATCTCATAACTTTTTGGATCGCCCTTGGGTGTGATACTGACCAAGCACAACGCATAGTAAAGCCCTTAGAACATAGCCTAGTAACAAATGATAACAGAGCAGTTGAAGGTAGACCACCAGAGTTGTCCGCTCTGAAGGGGAATCAGTCAATAGCCTTCCTTCTGTAGAATGCCATAGTATGGCAGCAAGATGAATGGAAACGTGTTTGGAGCGTATCGGCAGCTTTCGCAAGAACGAATCACCATTTTTAATAAAGATTAAAAGTTCACCCATCAACTAGGCTTCTGAGTTACTTACCTGGCTGGTGAACATCGTTAAGCCAATCGGCTGGACTCGGAAGTTAGTGCTTGCTATGAAGACTGTATCGGAAACAAACCGTATGAACCGTCTGTTCTATCCAACACTTTCATCTCTGCAACCTTTCTGTGGTCGCCATTAAATGTGAATATACAAGAAACAGAATACCAAACTAGACTGCCCGATTTTTTTTTTGATGATGTCAAGCTTGATCGTTGACAGACAGAGGAAGTAAGAGTTTTCTTAACAGCTACCAATACAAGGTTATTCCTTCATGTGCGTTCCTGCACTTACAGTGCGGAAGTTCTTGTAAGGGGTCACATATGCGGTCAGTTAGAACCAAATCCGATCAAGTAGGTATGTTCAGAGTTTGGCTGCCTGCCAGCATACATGTTACATCAAGCATCTTCACCGCTCACAAGGAGGACTATCTAGGCGACCTGTGATCAGTGAACCCTTTCAACGAAAGCGCAGCTCACTAAACAATGATGCAAGTATTCCACACTTTTCCGGGTAATTGTCAAAGGAGACGATTATGAATAGCAAGGATGACATGTTACATCTATCCGCAGTCCAAAGAAACATGATATGAGTGACACCAGTCATATCGGTGAGGAACTCATGGCATTACTGCTCTATAGAAGAGATATTGATCCTGAATTCAGCACTATATCACTGATGTCTTGACAACTGCCTCTCAGACACATGCTTCCGCGTTGGCTGTCTCTTCATTGCAAGATAATCCATCGGCTCAGATGCGCCGTGACTATTGACGATGTTGCCTTTTTCAACTTCATAGGAAAGTCTATTAGTTCTCTATTCTGATTTAGTGTATGTATGATCTTGTAGTCTGAGTGTAAAGTAGTAGGAGGAAAGGCAACAACAACTGAAGTATGGTATCCACTTTCACAAAAGTCCGACGTTAATTTAAGGCAAGTTTTCACCGCAGCTGAATGGCCTGTAGGTGGCGCATCTTGTGCGTACTTTGTGTGCCGATGCCCCACGCCAACTTGACAACTAGTCTAGACTATCAGCATTATCATAGGCCAATGAAATCAGTTGAGGTTACACGGTCGGTGATTTTGTGTGATGTGAAGATAAACGTGCAAAACCTGCACTTGCAGTCTTCCCCGAAATTGGACGGCACTAACTCCTGCGCCAAGCTTGTGTTGGTGGATAAGGGAACAACGTGTCATTATTCTATTTCTTTGACGTTGGCCCTTGCTGTCCATTACAAAAAGACGCGAAGTGGCATTAAATAAAGTTGCGTCCTTTAGCCTCGTAGATCACTTATCCATCGCGCTAAAACCATTTAGTTAGTCGTGCAAGATCAGTTACTAGCAATTTGTCAACTACAACATCATGGATGTCTTGGTGACTTCGGACCTGAGTCGGCTTTGATCTCACTCGTTCAAAAGGACGTATGCTTGATTACTTCCCACGGTAGTCCTAAGAGACCATCGTATAAGTCTAGTGCTCGACACATCCACCATCTCCATGACCGGTCATGTCTTCATATATACGTCTTTTAATTGTTATTCATAAGCGTTTCGTAAATTCTCAAACCAACGTATCCTGATATTATTCCACTCATCATGGCTGTTGGAGCAATAGAATCATGTAAATATAGGAGAGGCAGCACTTTAACCTGCAAGCTCAAGATACCACGAGTGTGTTGACAAGTAACCAACCCAAGCCCATCAAAAAAGGGGTCAAGAAAATTACATGAAATGAATAGACTTTATTTTTCATTATGATGATGAACTCTTCCTGATGTGCAGGAGACAATTATACTATTCGTCAGTCAGCCACTCCGGCGAAGAGTAGGGCTCAAATGTACATAGCGTTTGTGATTTTCTCTTGCATGCCCATCCTTGACGTATTTTAAAAGGCTTAAGGTCGTTGAGCTTGGCAAATGCTAGCGAATCAAAGGAGGGAAAAAAAAAGATGGAAAGTAACGGGATCTTTACCGCCGTACCGCTTCATCAGCGTCTCTGGGACGGACCCAACCAGCGTCCACAGCGATGTAAAAGAAATGTAAAGAAATCCCTGCAGGTAGGCTAAGAAAGTCACTGCGCACTTCTCAAGTTGTCGTTGGCCGCACGGTCTTTGTAGTGATCTCCCTACGAGGGGAAGGCCCTGCGTCATTCACAAAGAAAAGTATACAACGTCGTGTCCCATGCAAGAGAGTAATGTGCTCTTTTCTTTAGTCTATTACCAACGACACGTAAAGCTAAACGGCTTACATCCTTTTTTTTTCGTGGGAATTTCGCGGTTATAACATGTGCTTTTTTGTAGATCTTTGTCACAAATAATGTGGGGACGGTACTGTACATGTAAAGATACAGCAAAAACAGGTATCGTTATCAGTAGACGTCGACCGAGAGAAAGAGCAAGCGAAATGACAGCGAATGAAATAAATAGAAAGTTCTTTTGACACGCCATTATTCTGTTTACGTATTTACTGGTGCTTGCTGTCATGTACAGTACCCACACATATCGTATCTGTTGCTGAATTAGCTAAACCACCAAGACCTTAAAATACATCAATTTTGCGGGGTTCGGGGTGCGCCAGCGGGTGCGCATAGCGAAACCCCGAATTTTTACTTTCCAGAACGGCTGTACTCTTTTACACATGCAGTGAGTTTACTTCACGTGAACCTCACGGCCCGTCTCCGCTGCACATGAAATTCAAGCTAAGCGGGGACAAAGATAATGACTAGGAAACTTGATTTTGGTATCACGTAAATCATGATCATTACAACAGTGGCAGCATGTAAAACCGAAAATCTACCGGCTGAGTTGGCTGGATTAAGAAAATTTTTTTATATGGGTGAAAGATGTACCCGTAATAGATTCAACTTCAGAACGATCTGAGCACATGGAAACCGTCTAATTTTTGGAAGCTTATTACAGATAATCAATTCGCGAAAAGGGGAAGCATCACCTCCACACATATCAATTAAGTATAGAATAATTGGTTTAATACGGTGCTACTTTTTCTTTTTTTTTTTTAGCAGTGCTCTGACTGACATGGAGAATCCACCACGCGCTCATGTCCAAAATAACTGACCGACTGTGGATGAAACAATGTTGCGATTCAGCATCTCGCATGCAGAATATGTATGGAGGAATTTTCTTAGCAATAGGAGTTTCTAAGCAACAGTTTGTTAGATAGCAGGGTGAAACTGTTCCTGAGAGACATGTTGTAAAGACTGACACCAAAAAAAAAAGTGCTGAATCAAACAATTGACGTCATTTCTAGGGGCGCTGCCTCGAAGATATAAAAAAAGGAAAAAATAAAAAAAAAACTTCTTCGTTCTTTTCAAACAAACGATGCAATTGCAGTTTCGCGATCTTATTGCTCAGCTCGTTCAGACACTCGTACATCCTTTTGAGAAGCAACCATCCGCACCATCCTCATCAATGACTGCTGCAGAAGCCAATAATGCGAACCTATCTTTATTCGAAAAGACGTATGTCTCGTTTCCCGAATTCATCGATGAATCTGAACAATGCTACGCACCACGAATGGCTTGTTGACCAATGCCTACTTATACACATACCCATCTACTATTTATCAACGTAATTCATTCACGCCATGTATATTTTTCCTCCTTCCCTCCTCCCCCCTTGCACAATTGTCTCGCTGTGCGCAGACCCATTAATACAACTTAATAAAAATAAATGACGATTCTATTCAAATGCTTGCTTCTCGCTCTTTAATTGGATACCAACGCCAATTATAGAAACTACTTCTCAGCCCAACCCTGACATTTACTGGTGACTCATATATGCGCTTACAGAGCGTGGTTAGAGAGACCAGTCATGCATTACAAGCGTAGGGGACACATTGGGTCCACTAAATAAAAAAAAAGAAAGATAAATAAAACGAGTACTTTCAGGCTTCATTTCACAAATATAACTCAATGAGGAAGATTATCCTATGTGAGTGGTCTATAGACAACAGTTGATGACAGATACAGACGAAATTAGCGCCAAGCAGAGGCGGGGAAGTACACGGCTGTAAAGAAGGTGACACAAACTAACTGGATATTGTAAGACTTACTTTTCTTGGAAAAGCCATGACAAGGGAACCACACTCCGGTGTATCCAGTACAGATATCATTCTCATCAGTAGTTTAAGTTTCATTCTACCAAATACTAGTGGGATTATGTGCTTTAGCGCGAAAACATGGTTTCTCAAACAAGAAAATAGGTCCATGAAAAGTTAACAATTCTGCAAAATTATAACTTCACTTGCCAACCAAAGCCTTCTCAGTGACACTGCGTGAGAATAGAACTGGTTGGAGATGGAGTGCGTAGTTAGAAGCGACTGCTTACAACCAATTTGAAATAGCGTTCGCCACCCTGCTTCTCATCGAGTGCGAACTGCCCGCTAGATATGCATCGCAGTCAACAGCTGCACATGCGAGCGTTCAGTGACCTTATGCTTAGTCTGTATCGTACTCTCCTTTCCTATCAAGAACCACCTCATGAAGGTTGTGCTCATATAATGAAATGCAGAGACAATCAAACTGAGCATGTGCTATGATGTGCTAAGATTTATTCCTCTTCTTTAACGTGCATTGTCCTACCAATCGCGGACAAAGCTGATGTAACATTACAATGGCCATGGAATGGTAACGATGCATGCGAGGCTGCATCCAAATTGTATATTCCAAAAGTGAGAAATGATACTACAGATGAGGGATGGAGTAGCTGAAGTTCCTGGCCGGGTAGCGGCCACAGAAGTGCTACCTGTATGCATGTAAGATGAGTATTGTCGAGGACCTTATTTTATTGGATAGCTAATGGTTGGGTAAGCTTGAAACTGCAGTACTTACACCCTTTTCAGAATATATGCCGCAGATTTGTATTAGCAGGTTTCTACTTGGTATTACGAACCTGTTACCGGTAACAGAGTTCCCGATAAGGAGATAGTTGCCTTTGAAAGAAAGTGAAAGAGCGATATATCTTCTTTAGCTCGTCCGCAGGCTACCCTTTTGTGCGTCAGTTCGTCAGAAGCTGTGTCGTGAATGTTCCTGCAACGTCGCATTAGTGATTGTTTAAGCCTTGCTTACTGTTTATTGAATAGTTATCTACGCTATCTAGATAAACTATGCGCCCATGGAGAATCAAGTTTGCGCTGGGAGAAAATAAAATATGCTTGGTTAGTATATCATTTATAAGAATAAGTAAATACTTACGTGAAACTAGATTCCCCGTAGGCGCAAAATTTTGTTAGAGTAGATTACAAACCATTCACGATAAGCACACACTCGATGATACTTTGTTATCTCACTTACCATTGGTGCAATACTGACCCGTGGGTCAGTCGCCAATGCGCATCCCATCCGGGGTGGTACACGGTATGATTACATTCTGTTTTAAAAATATACATGAGTTGTTGGCGAAAAGACTCTTTTATTCTCGTTGCCAGGCGCATACGTGAGAAGACATAAGCCAATCCGATTGGTCGGACGTTGCCTTTCTTTTCCCTTTGCTTCTTGTTGTCTGCGACTTTTCTAGCTTACCAGCCATATGGCTAGCCGAGTTCTACAAATAAACTGAATAGTGTCAATGAGTCTGTCCAGCCTTTCAGAGCCATTTTGCGCGCGATCGTGGAGGAAAAGCTAAACCAATGCCGCAACAAAATGGTGCAGAATGTCCTTGGCCTTTAAAAAGGCAGAAACTGGAACCATTCATTATGCGAGAGGACAGTCAGCAAGTACTGAAGACCAACGCCACAATAAAAGCATTTCATACAGCCGCATCTTTGGATTGTGAGCCTGTGGCTCTTCACCTATTGCACAAGAGCATGAAAGAAGAACTGCAGGTCCAGTCTCTTCCACCAAAGCGACATTGTGCGAATATGCAACGAGCTGCCAGTTTCGCAGGATATGGCCACACCATACCATCGCTCAACTACACTGTCCAATTCCATAACAGCGATGCCATCATCCAGCCAACGGATCTCCCAGTGCGCATGTCCAATAATGCCAGCGATCAATCAGATCGCGCGCTCGCCGTTTATCCCTGATCTTGTCACAAGAAACGGCCCCTACAGCGAAGCGAGCGTTGAGCTACTAATTCTTCTTAATCACTATTTTGCCCTTCGCCACCCCTCTTGCACGCTATCGCTGACTGCACAGGGGTGCCATTATTATGAGCAAGAGATGATATTCACAATGGCTACGGCTCCCGATCTAGTAAAAGATCATCTAAAAATACCGCCAGACTCCTCTATTTCGCTGTTATCCGCAAGCACTTCGAATCATCTACACGGTACGAAGATTATTTTATACGCGTCTTTTTCGAGTCTCGCTTACCCAGTTCCCGCTACTGTACTTCGAATTGAATAAAATATTTGTCCATGCCCTCAGCCATAGTATATGTCTCCATGTTCATTGCCATTTACGGACAATCTGATGGTAAAACAACAAGGGAGAAGTACAAGTCTGGCAGTAAGAACATGAATATTTTGACGACCTTGTCGTGCCAATTGCAGAGGGATGAGTTTATGGCAGTTGACATTGGCTCCGAAAAGTTCTGCTCCCCTCACAGTATCAATTCTTGCCTTTTTTACGCATTGTGTCGCAATGGCCGTGTGGGCGGAGAGTAACTGAGTCTTTCAATCCAGAGACTGGAAAAACAAAATAATAGACCTGAAATGCTGAGCATGTACATAGATCACAGATTCATCTTCGTCCCAATTTATGATGGTAAATGTATCTTCTGGTGTGAGTGAAATTTCTTTGATCCTGAAACGTGTCAAAGGAACGAGATATGTATACGTGGACGATGGAGTTTCTTGAAAACGGCATTTCGATGGGCCGCCAAGGCTGTAATGTAAGCATGACAGGACTGGAGCTTCCATCTTTACAAAGTTATCAAAATATGGCATGTGTCCATCATAGCAGATTTCTATTGTATTACAAATTTGTAACTGATAACTGAGATTTCCGATAAAAACGAAGTTGTTTCCTTTGAAAGGGATGGAAGAGGGCAACGCCTTTTCCATGATCGGTCTAGAGATTACTCATTTGTGCATTAATCAACCACCAGCAGCAGCATCATGCATAAGCCGAAGTATCGGGATGGAAACGTTGGATGATCCTTGATTTGTAGAACAGCATGACACGTAGACACGCTATAGCATTTGACTAGCTATACTTGTCAGAAGGATTCGCTTAAAGGAATTTCGCAGCTCAAGAGATAAATTTGGGCACGAGCAACGTTGCTAAACAAGGATCTTCATTTAGTGGCTGACGATTTCGTGTTACTTGGTTTGCGTTTGTGCAGTAAGCGATCGATAGGGATCAAGTAACTGTTACAAAGTCCAAGTATGTGTCAGATAACCTGTAGATTTCTGCCATAACAAAAAAAAGTTCCATGTCTATATATTCTCATTCATTTTGACTCTTCCTGTACAGCATGAAACATCAAAGTTTGTCCTACTCGAGCGCGATCACGGACTGGCAGTTTTCGAGAAAATGGATTTTAGAATGTTTAACGGTCTTCTGTGAGATTCATGGGCTTTCTTTATTACTGGTCAGTATCGTATATCTTCCACTCATCAGGCAGACATCCATGTCATGGCGTGTAAATCCGGAATGCATATATATTCGCGGATCATGGCACGCGAAAATACGGTTACTGAATTCTAAGCAGAGCGGACGATGTCGTGTATGTATTAAGCACCTATATGTCGTGTTACAAAGAAGATGGCAATCGCGCGTTCGGCACTGTAGTTTCAGGCTGTGAACAATAGGACCATTATGGGAAAGGCTTACTTTTATTCAGCTCCGCTATTAAGTTGTTTCGTGTGTCGTTCTTCTTCAGCGGCTTTAAAGTAATTACTGGGTATAATGCCCACCGTGCCGTCCTGTTTTCGTGCCTGCCACCAGTTTCCTTTTTGGTCGACTGTTTCGAGAATATCTCCTTTTTCGAAGCTTAGCTCATTCGGGTCCTCGGGGTTCGCTTGATCTACGTAGCATAATATTAAAATCTGGAGATTTCTTGTTTGTGTTACGCACAAGAATGTAGCGCCTGAACCTTCTCTTTGTACTCAACCGGAGCTGAGGTCTGTGGGGGTGGCGACACAGGAGTGCCTGTCTCAGCGCGGCTCGACGTAGGTAAGATGGTTTTATCCGTCGTCATTTCCACTGCAGCATCTGCAGGATGTTGTTGAACCGTGTTATGAGAGCGGTGATAGAAAAATCGTCCCAAATAGCTTTCAGGTTCGCTTCCAAACAAAAACACCCAAACAAACTGGCAGTTCAAGACAATTTAGACTTCGTTAATCCTATTTCTGATTTTTACCTGGACCATAATCAGAATAATGTAACCCGCAGCATACACTCGAGTACCGGCTGTATGATTTTGACCCGTTATATCGAAATACTCTACTGATAATGCGACATCTATCTGATGCGTCATCAAAGCAATACTGACAGCCAAGAACGTCAACGCCTATTTTTAGGGAAGAGAAAATCAGATAGGCTATCGGTAGCCCAACCGCGACTTTACCGCCATTCGATAATGTAAAAAGCAGTCGTATAAAATAATGGATGTGATGCCAAGAAGAAGCAGAAGCTCGTATACAATAATCCACCACGCCACTTTCTGGAAATATCTCACAGAACATAAACCACCAAAGGCAACAACCCAAGAAAGCTAAGAAAGGATTAAGCACCAGCGTCGTATCTTTTAGCCTCAGCAAGCTTACGAAAGCCAACGAAACTGTGGTTAAGATTATTAAGTTGTCTGTAAGTGGACGAAATGATATCATGTGTATTTTTTTTTTAAAAAAAAAGAGGAAACAGGAAGTGAAAAAGTAAGAAAAGGAAGGGAGAGAGACAGAGAGACAAAAGAGACTATCTACCAAGCGAGTCACACGGATGTTCTGTGTAGCCAGTCTTGGCTTTGCAGACTCCCATGCGCAGATCAATCATTGGTGGAACCAAACCTCTGTCGAATTATACTTAGCAACAATCTCCTTCAACTTGTGATGATTGTGTTCAAATTAGGGAGACGTGCGATTAAGATTTGATACGTAGATTTTTCAATAGTTAGTGCCAATTTAAAGTTATTTTTTTCTTGACGATACCAGCCGGCTCCGATGATGTATGTACGATGACTACCATGCGTGCAGGAATAGCTGTCGGTTTTGTTTCAATACTTATAATCAAGGTGGAACGTGCGCAGCTGGTACGTGGAAGGGAGACCGCTGTGCAGGATTAGCGAGAGAATTAACCATCAAAGAAGTTTCTGTAATTATATTCTCTTGTGTTAGGAAGATCTTCTGGTAGAAGCCAAACTTTTGGTCTAAGAATTATAGCCGGTAAGCAGATTAGTTATTGTATTCATCGCTTCCTGCCGCAGGGTACGCATGCGATGCCTGATTGCTTTCAAACGTAGGTAAAACTCTTTGTATTAGTTGCAGATACTAGGAGTATGTGCAGCCGTGATCTACGTACTATCCGTACAGTGCTCCAACTTAATCACACACGTACACGGACATTAAATATTAAGCCGACTAAACCGTCTACAACGTCATGCTATAGCTGTGTAGCAATACTTTTTGTGGATACAGAAATACCAGAAATAATTTAAGGCGTTGCACAACGCTAACATGTTGTGATAGTACCACTCGTGATTGAGGCGTTCTCCACTGAACCAGCCAATGGAAGTCATTGTTTGTAAAACAACATGCATCCGCCATCTGTGTGTCGGACAGCGCCAAGTGCGGAGTTTGTGAAAATCGGCTGTGTGTCAGAAAACCTTCATGTGCCGAGAGAATCAATACTTGGCCAAGGAATCACGTCTTTTAATGTCTGGTTTATGTTCTAAGGTCTATGTACCACCGAATATGTCTATTTTTCGTCGGACAACTTTAAACCGTATTCTTGCAGCTGAGCGGGTAATACTTCCGAAGGGCTATCAACAACAAAATCTTTGCCGCCTGCAGCTTTTGGAAACGCAATTACATCACGAATAGAGGATGCATCGCACAGGATCGCCATTAACCTGTCGAAGCCTTTGGTAAAAATAAAAATGCTGAGTTAAAATTTCTTATATCTGCGTTTAACTCACCTAGCGCAACTCCACCGTGAGGAGGACATCCTCCACCAAGAGCATCAATCAGATGGTCAAATCTACTGTACTCATGTTTTTGCAACTGAATATCGAGTTAATAAATGGCCTATCAATAGACGCAGATATATACCTGCAACACGTTTTCTAAAATATAAGTTTGCATCACTGGAGAATGGATACGGATAGAGCCACCACCGATCTCCATTCCGTTCAGGACTAGATCATAATGTTGGCCGCGAACTTTGGCAGGATCTGTGGCAAGTAGGTGAATATCCTCGTCATAAGGAGCCGTGAAAGGATGGTGCGTGGATTGCCAAGTTCGCACTCCTTGTTCGTCGGGTGTAAATAACGGGAACGATTCAACCCACAGGAACTTGTAGGAATCACTGAATTTCAAAAGTCCTTGGATACAAGTGTCAATTCCCTGCTTATCTGTCTACTATGTACCTTTCTTTCGTAAGATATCTGCCAAATGAAGTCGAACACGCCCCATCAGCGTATTTCCACCCTACAAATATATGTCACCATGTAGGACTGGTAAAAGTATCTTGAACTTACATACAAGTAGCGTGGTCGCTTGTGAATGCAAACAAGATCACCTACTTCAACATGTGGCTTCCGGTCCACGGGCACAGATCGGCCCACAGGTCCACATTTACTTGTCCAAGTATTCAGGTTGTTACCATTGATCTTTACAAATGCAAAGTCCTGGCCATTATTTTTTCAAGGTTACCACATGTGGTTGTAAGCTGATTGTTCTCTTACTTGATCGCATTCCAACGACTTTTGCATCGCTTTTAGCTCTCCACCCGTCAAACCAGTACCTTGTTTGACAATAAGGAAATCCAAGGTGTGCTCATCCTGAGCTATGCCCTCGATCTGATCCAAGGTCAGTTTCCAATCGTCCTAAACCATAAACTTACTTCCATGTTGAAGCGTAGATCTGGCTTATCAGATCCATACTATAGATATAATTCAATAAATCAGATTTTCTAGTCCTTTTCATACTTTGGACATTGCTTCGTGGTACGTCATACGAGGAAACATTGTCTTGTCGAGCTTTATACCCAATGCTTTGTCCCATATAGCTGTAACCATGCCTTCGATAATATCCTGGACGTCCGTAGCTTGAACAAAAGACATCTCCAAATCAATCTATACACGGTTGAGATTTGATCGGTCGATGTTGGTGTGTACCTGTGTAAATTCAGGTTGGCGATCGGCTCTCAAGTCCTCGTCCCGGAAGCAGCGAGCGATCTGGAAGTACCGATCAAAGCCTGCTGCCATCAGCATTTGCTTGTGCTATTTATGCTTCAGCTCAATGTCTCTATGGTGATGACACTATTACTTGTTGTGGACTTTGCGGTAAAGCGTAAAAGGCACCCCGCTTTCTTGTTGGTACAATAAACTCACGAGCACCTTCTGGTGTGGATTTGAACAAGGTGGGTGTCTCAATTTCGGTGAACCCTACAAGTATTACCGATGAACAGGAGCGACATTTGGCGGATGTATTCTACCATGCTCGACCAGATATTGGCGCACTGTGTTGGCTGTCAGTGACCGCAGCCTGATATTGTGTTGTAATTGATCCCGTCGAAGATCGAGATAACGATATCGTAATCTCACTTCCTCGTTAGGCTAGCTGTTATGTCAGCCCTGGTTCCTGCAGTTGTCATTGTAGCATTTACCAGTTGCGTGTCGGTCGGTCGAAATGGTAATGATCCCGTCGGATTCAAACAGTACACCTTCTCGAGTTCGACTTCAATCTCACCCGTAGATTGGTTCGGGTTGATCATATCTTGCGGACGTTTGCGGACAATTCCTTGGGCACAAATCACGCTTTCGGCTGAAAGGCCTTGGATTTGCGCACGCAACTCTGGATTATTTCCTCTGTACACCAGCTGCGTGATGCCTGACGCGTCACGGACTGGAAGAAACACTAAATCCTGCGAAAGGGCTCTGCATTTCGTCGTTACTAATGATACAAAAGCATAGATATCTCTTTCCACCTTGGCGAAAGGGTCCATCCACATAGAACAATATTTCGGCCTTCGTCCGATGCACGTAAGTCTCCACAATGATGCGTTCGTTTAGGATATTGTCCTATGTAACGGATCAGAAAGAGTTGCGTTGCTTTCAGCTATAAAATGACGTGCCATGGAATCGCTCGCTGTCTTTGTAGCCACGCATGTATTGCTCTTTTTGCACAACACTGGTGCGAAATGTACGAATTTGCGGCCGTGGACGCAACGTATGTCGAACTACATTCGACGCTAATCGCCCAGCGAGAAACCGACAAAATCGTGTTGACATGTGCGTAGTAAGGTGTCTCAAGGAAACTTTGTTACGCCTGCTCCCCTGCGTCAAATCTCTCTTGAAACTCCGTTGCTCATTGGTAACATTTTGATCTCTTGATATATAGATTGAGTGATTGCTATTTATACACAGAAGAGGAGAACGCAATAGTAACATGTATTTAAAAGCAAACATAAATATGGGAAAGCCTATTATGAGACAGTTATTGTGTAGTCCGTCGGTACTAGTACAGTGGCAAGTTCTTAAGACTTCGTGATGGATGGAATAGCTTGATCGATCTCCGGTACTTCATTGCGTGTGTAGGATTCGTGCAAGTTTTTGTACATTGTTTCTTCTTGACTGGCGCTCAGTGTCACCAAATGAGCCATATCTTTCAACCCCCACTTTTCACATAGCTTGGTCACCCATGTCATTCGTTTGCCAGACCGCTGAATCTCTGGTTCCCACTCGCGGACTTTGGCGCGGATACTTCCCATTTTTTCAACAATGCTGCCGATATTTTCTGGAAGTGCCTTGACAACGGTAGTCCGGATCATATTGGCTAGCTTGGGTCCTTTACCATTGGTGGATACAGCGATTTGTACAGGTCCATCCCTGTGCTGGCTCATGAAATAGAAGTCGCACATGGATGGTACATCCGCCACGTTCACTGGAATACGCAAACGTCGACAAAGATGTCCAATGCGCAATGACTCCTCATGGTCGTCCAACGCCGTTAAGACCATGTCCACGCCTTCCAGGTCAGTATCTTCAAATTTCTTATCCAACCACGTAATCTCGCGCTGTTGAATACGATGTTGCACTTCTTCTATCAGCCCGTCTGCCGGCGACACGACTGTGACATCGGCATCTGCCATCTTCACTGAAACTATTCGTTGCGCTGCCACATTGCCTCCACCTACAATGAGCACTTTTTTCTGAGCAGTCTGCCAGGCAATCACTAGCGATCCACCGCCTTCAATAGGAGGGTATTTATTTGTCTGTTCCATAAGTAAATTTGTCACGGTGAACGTGCCCTGGTCCGCGCAGAGTTCATTGCTGTGACCGTTCATTAGTCAGGAAGTGCCATTAGTAAGTTGGAAAAGCTTCTTGCAGCGAAGGGGTTCTGATTGAGTGATGACTTCGAAAGCCCTTGTGCTTCACCAAAAACTCCGTTTCCATCGATGAAGCTGGTCTCAATTTGCATGTTCAACGCAATTTAGGTCGTTCTCTGAGAGGCATACCAGCAAAAAGCCATTATGGTACTGTAGCTACTACATTGAATGTCATATCTGAGGCTGGAGTTACGGGTATATTTTTGTGAAAGCCTCAGACTGTATTTGTGCCAAAATGAGAAAACTAATAAAAAATGCACAGCAGTGCATGATTGGATTGGTACGGGTACGGAATTTTGTTTTGTTTTCATACATTAAACATGATAGACGTACTGAATAGGCATGACGTGAAAGGGCATCATATTGTGAGGAACAATACTCCAATGTGCGCACCAGCGACTGTTCGCGATCGAATCCAAACAGAGACTATACACGCATGTACTTACCTCCTTATCCTTCGTTTCTACACCTTATTAAAGAGTTCTGGTCAAAAGGTAAAAGCTGGTGTCAGAAGAAAAGTATTGGGCAGTGAATCGACCAGCTGATTGACACCGCAAGTCTATGAATAAACTGACTGGATCAGACCTGTTAGCCAAGATCACATATACCACTTGTTTCTTTTCTTGTTGCACTGATAAAGAAAGGAATCTAAAGAGAGAGCTAAAAAGAGCTGATGACAGTAATCTGAGAAGTGATGACAGCAGTCTGGGAAGTGATGAGGAGATTAAGTGGTGATGACAATAGTCTGCAGAGCGATGACAGGAGATTAAGCGGTTATGATAATAGTCTGGATAGTGATGACAGGAGATTAAGCGTGATGACAGTAGTCTCGGAAGTGATGGCAGGACATTGAGTAGTGATAACAGTAAGCTGCAAAGTGGCAGCACAAAGGTACAAGTTACAGTTTAATCTTCAGAAATTTATTCGCACAGCTGATCGTTTGATGCAACCATTTCGTGACTTGAACACCTCAACTAGTTCTTGTCTCCATGTAACAACTGTGATCTTTCGATAACCTCGATCCTTTCACCATAATCGACTTAGTCGATGCTGTCCTGGGCGACACATAAGTCCGGTCGCAAAAGCACCTGTTCTGCAGCTTCATGATCATCACTTGCAGGAGTCGCACCCTTGTTTCATCTGTCTCTTTCGAAGGCGATTTCCTCGCGTAACCAACGTTTAGCCAACCGTTGACACGGTCCTCTAGCTTGTTGCATATTTTGCATCGCACTACGAATGACTTGATTTTGCATCCAGTGGAGATAGTAGGAGTGCAGCGCCTGTGGGTCCTTGTAAAATATGGTACTGCCGTTCGCCTGCTCGTTCCATTGGACAGCAAAATCTGTCCATCTTGTGATGGCGACCTGGTGCGCATCTTGGTATCTCGGGACTAATCGGGAAAATAGCCTCCTTTCTTCACGGGTATGCACAGGTAGAAGTGCGTATCTTGTCCCTTGGCGGCACGCTAAAAATTCGCGTGCGTTTCTTACGTTGTTACGCCTTCTGGTATTATAGGATTCAAGGTAGTATTTTTGGAGAAGTTGCTCGGGGATAGGGAATATATCGAATGTCGCCGGCGTAATGGAAAACAAGCGGTGTTCTGCCATCCACGCCAATGAAGCGGCAAATCATGATCGAGCTGAAGGTATAACAGTTGGATATCGTTTTTGAGCCATAGACCGAAGTGGCTCTGGTATTTTCTCCCCGTACTGTTCGTGATCCGCACCTATTACCAAAATCAATAAATTTAACGTCACATTACTATCACACAAACCTCTAGATTATGCCTGACTCTATATTCGGTCATAAGATTGCAGGCAAATCTGGGAGTTGCGTTATAGGCACCGAACCGTCGGGTTATGTTCTGGTGGACGCCACCCTCGAGGGAGTTTGTACCTCGGATACGACGACAGACTGTAAGTCCATCGGCGTCCTGGTATCTTGGTTAGTCTAGAGGCATGGTATCTGGTTCAGACAAATATCCTTTGGCTACAAGCTCAAGGAAGTTTGCCGCTTCCTTCCAAGCTTGCTCGTTGAGAAGTGGCTGCCCCGTATTAGCACACTTCAGCGGACCGAAGGTCATCAACACCTCATATACTGGACGAATCAATCGACTTGGTGGAGGAACAACTCGCCGGATTCGCGCTTGTGTCCAGGCTTTTCGTTGTCGTAACACTAAAAAACATTTAGTCTCTCAAGGACTATGCATTGGTATGCTTACCTGTCTCGAAGTCAAGAGATTTTGATTCTAAGACATTTCTGACCCTGCTAACATCGTCTGTATCCATTAGCAGGACAGAGTCTGTTAACGTCCGCTGGAACTCGTTTCTGAGGCCATGTTTAGCTGGAACGGATATCCGCTTAAGGGTATACCACACATCTTGAATAACACGTGTGGTAATGCTATCTGACACTGTGCGAGGATCTTGAGCGAAGTTTTGGAAGACTGGCGTAAGAACCCTTTGGCCATTTTCTAATGCTTGACCGTCAACAAAGGATGTTTCGACCTGTTGGCTGGATAGTTCTTCTGAGCTTCCATCCTCATCAGCTTTGTCCTGGTTTAGTTCTCCGTCCTCCACGCTGTCATCTTCATCTTCATCTCTTATATCATTACTTTCACTTTCTGCACTAGGTTCAGGATTAGGATCTGGGACATTGCTGTTCTCCCGGAGAATATATCGTTGTCGTATCTGAGAGATATTCTGTCGTTGTGCCGATACAATGGACTTGATCTCTGACAATACATCTTGTAGATATGGGCTGTTCATAAATGCCATAGATTGGACATTGTTCTGTACCGCCGTTTTGTTCAAACGGTCATTCCGTTTGCCACGCTTCTTACACGCGTTACAGTATTCCGGAGATTCATCCAAAATACAGCTGTAGCTAGTAATTAGCTCCTGGTCTACTCTCTATCCGAATAAATAATATCCTTCAGTCTCGAGGCACTTTCTCAGTCTATCAAATCACGACAACACATCTATGTAATGCTTAATACATGGATTATTATGGAATATCTCTGTGCTTACCGAGGTTGTTTTTCATTAATTACGTCCACGAATGGAGCATCAGCACGGTCGTAGCTGAGAAGAGCGACAGGAAGCCCCAGCTGCCACACAACTAGCTGACGGAAGCGTGAGCTCTGCCGCTGCCGCATATGAGTTAGTCGGTTGTCGGTGTTGTATGTCTTCTCTGAGCGATGTAACCCAATTCTCAAAAAGTAGCCTGCCGCTTTGAGCTTTACTAGTGAATAACGGTTTCGGAGATGAGTGTCCAAGATTTTGGAGAGTTTGTCTTAAGGTGAGCGTCGACCGCTCTATGTGTTCCATAGCCGTTGTTGGAACAAATTGCTGAATCTGGATTTCTCCAGATTCCTTATTCATTGTCAATAGTCAATCGAATATCTTGAATCCACCTAGTTTTCCAACATGCTTTGGGCTCAGCGGTCGCGTTTAGCCAAATACGAGAGGACTAACTTGGTGTGATACGTATCTTACGACTATGGTCAATGATGAGAACGGTTGCAGATAATGGTTCATTGAACGCAATTCGACATGATTATTGTACCTATTCATTAAGCACAAGTTTCCAAAAGGCAGATCATGAAGTGAAGAAGCAAAAAGAGGGCCTTAAAATCGACGAGAAGAGCTGGTATCACTTGTGTATCCACTTTTGTTCAAGCTCAGGATACCACAGCTAAATGCCAGTCGTGTTGTCAGACATTAAGGGAACTGAAGGTGGTCCATACATCCACGCAGCTCCAAGTATTGAAGACCAAGTTCGGCTTGAAGATCGCACGATGGGATAGATAAAACCGTTACATATGAGTTATCACTCCGTTTGGCCGTACGTACATATAAGTAGCCCATTGAAACCACAAACGGGCAATGAAGCAACAAAAGAGGCTGAAAGCTACATTCCGAAGTACCCTTTAGACACCATTGAAGATTTTGCTTGGAAAGAAACATGTGAAAGACGAGATGTTTCAGAACTGGTGACAGCATCACAGAGAACAACCACGAGATCATCTTTAGCAGCGCCGATTATGGATTTATGACGATGGCCACGGCGATTCACTTTACCAAAGCTCCATACGACAGCAGGATCCCGGCGTGTAATCGTTTGCAGACATGTGTAAGAATGTCTCAATGGGAGCTGTTGCCACTATGGAAGAGGATCTGCTCGGCGATGATCCAACAGAGGCCGATCGATCTGTATCCAGACCTTCTCTGGAACCGCTGTCCGTGAGTTTTTTTTTCTTTCTTCCTTGTATCTCAGCCAAGGAGATCAACCAACCAGAAAACGTTTCACCGGAAATATGGAGAGAAGCTTTCAAGAAAAAAAATAAGAATGCTGCAAGTGGAAGAAGTCGACAGTTCATGGAGTCAAATTGCTTGGGCGGAGCTGTTATGGAAATGTGAATGGACTAATAGTGCGATAAACTCTGTCGGATTTCTAGCACAGCAGGCGAAGATGTAAGCAACGCATAACTTGCAAGCTAATCAACAAAGTAGTTCAGGGCCGCTCTGCATCGCAAGAGCGTAAGCTCGTATCCGACCGGGCAAGAGCACACCTGAAGGCACAAAAAAATGCGGTGACCACGTGCATTGACGGTGCAGGTACGAGCGGTGGTTCGCGAGCTAAAGGACATACAAGACGGTATGCAGAGGAGCTTCGCAAGCGATGTCGGGGACACATTTCTTTGTCGATGACCAAAGAGCACACGTTTCCCAAACTTGCAGAAACACGCTTCAAACTTGGCGACGCATGCGGAACATGATAGACCAGTGAAGGGCAGATGGAAAACAATATTCAACGATGGCTCCTCCATCCGTGTGAATCCTGAGTGTTTTTCATACAGAGCAGTACGAAATACACAGCATCGCGATGTTCATATCGCAGTTGCTGGAACAAGTCAGGTACCCAGGGACGCGCTCTGATGGTTTACTCAAGCCAGTCACTTCCAGCCGGCCTTCTTCTCTCTATCTCGATCCAATGGTACAGGGATTTAATACCACTATGGTGTGCAGTAACATTGACGCGGCAAAGGCACCCCATCCCCAAAGAATGCGAAAATGGTAAATGTTATTCGCAGACAACAATTCTGATAAAACAGGCATAAGCGCCGTTTGGAATTCTTCTCATTTCAGGAACGCTGATGAATGACAAATTTCCGATTCTGTGAAGAAAGAAGTTGATACAACAGAGCAGACAAAGACGACTACCTTCCCAGCTCTAATGGGAGTAGTGATAGGTCCCACGTAAAGAGACGATGCACGGGAACTATATATTCCTTTCGTACTATCTACACTAGATTCTGGGCTGTCACTTCCTTTATGAATCTGTATTTGAGCGACATATTTGACCATAATGAACCTGTGATAAACATAGTTGTAATCCTCCTGTTTGATCAACAACAAATTTGCTTGCGACAAACTGGTACTTTTTATCATTAAGCATATCATGCATAAAGCATCTCTTTGCCAATGGATGCCTAAGTCTACAGCGTCTCTCTCTCTCTTTTTCATTTTTTCTTTAACTCTTCCCAGGGTAAATCCCGTTTGGGACTTACCGCACATCTTCCTATCTAGCATATCTATTTAACGTAGTGATCTTTTGGCAATTGATTCGAGCATTTATCCTTCATTTGCTAATCGTAATAGAGCAAGCTTGCTGCAGTGTCTCTTGTCCTGGCCTGAATGGTTGGTCACAATTATTCTACGCTTCACAGTGCCGTTTCATACGCTCTTCATACTATCCTCGATTATCTCTGTTTAGAACCAAGAGTAAACGGCTTTACCTCAGAATGCATGGAACTAAAACAAATTCAATAGTTGGAACACTCAAAAAGATCGTTCGGCTTTGGTCTGTCCACTCGTTTCCTTATTGACCTCATTTGTCATTATTGGAGTTGATGCTAAGCTTCTGGATCTGCTAGCCGTTGAATGGTTCTAACACGTCAGCAATGTAATTCTATGAGCGTTTACAAACCGCGTTCCGGGCTCTCCGGGTGGAGTATATATATGCGAGGTGATCAACGTCGTATGACCCTTTTTTTTTAATTTACCGACACCGCTTTACGGAACTATATCACTTTTTATCCTTTTCTCTCAACGCGAGCGCCTGGTTTCCGACTCTGTCAAAATGAATGCCCTCAGAAATGTTGCTAGCAAGCGATTGCTTAATGATGGCCATAAAATACCTTGTGTAGGCTTTGGTGTTTACAACTCTGAGCCCGGTCGCGAAACTGAGCAAGCTGTACTATGGGCGCTCAAGGTACAAGTTGCGCCAGTGCCTTGAAACGACTGACACAGAGTTCTCCAGGCCGGTTATCGTCACATAGATACTGCAGCCATTTATCACAACGAGGAGAGCGTAGGAAAAGCCATTAAAGAAAGGTATGGTAACGGTTGCGCGTATCCCGGTATCTTACTCCTGTACATAGCGGACTTTCGCGGGAAGAGGTAGTTTCAGTTACAGATCTTACAAATCTCACCTCACAAAACATAAGATTTTCATAACGACAAAACTTTGGGATCCGAAAGGATACGACGATGCTATCACTTTCTTTGAACAAAGTCTTCAGAAATTAGGCACCGATTACGTTGATTTGTATCTGGTCCACAGTCCTCCAACCCCGGAGCTCCGTCCAACTATTTGGAAGGCGATGGAGAAGTTAAAAGCAGACGGGAAAGTTAGGAGCATTGGTAAGTTTAGTAGTGTTTTGTTTACAGTCTGTAACTTTTCGCCTTAGGAGTGTCCAACTACGGAGTTGCTCACCTGGAGGAGCTTCTTAACTATTGCACAATCAAGCCAGCTGTTAACCAGATCGAGGTAAATTGTACAAGGTAATGGATAAGCATTTGGACGCTGACACAGTGCAGATTACACCCTTTCTCGCTCGTCCAGATATTGTAAGCTTTTGCAAAGAGCATGATATCTTAATCGAAGCGTATTCGCCCTTGACAATGGGTATAAAACTGAATGAGCCTAAGCTTCAAAGCATTGCCAAGAAGTATAACAAGAGTACAGCACATACTCTTCTTCGATGGTAAGATAATATTTTTGCTTCTAAGTATCAGCACATCTCACATGATAATGATCTAGGTCTTTCCAACACGGCTACGTGCCACTTCCAAAATCAGTCCGTGAGGAAAGGATTGCCAGTAACACTGAAATCTTTGATTTCGAGCTTGAAAAAGAGGACATGGATACATTGGATTCATTTGATGAATACTTCGTTAGCGAATGGGATCCTACAAAAT
Organism: Saksenaea vasiformis B4078; assembly: GCA_000697055.1. NCBI lineage: Eukaryota > Fungi > Mucoromycota > Mucoromycetes > Mucorales > Saksenaeaceae > Saksenaea > Saksenaea vasiformis. The sequence continues at coordinate 95,583 of JNDT01002238.1, read as the reverse complement.
TCCCATAATAAAATCGCGTACAGTGGCGTGGTTCAATCAACATCTGTTCCGTCTGAAAAGCTAACTTCATATTGCCTCTTTCCGTAGGCTATAGCTATATGATTGAGCATTTTTGGGTCGACCTGCTCATCTCAGTTCTCAGTGAAGAATCAAAGAAGACTCTAGAAAAGAATATGAGATAAGAGAAGTCAGCGAGACTTAGATAATCCGTTATTGAATAAAAAACGTTCCTCCTTTTATAACAATCATTCATGGAAACAGATAGATCTGACTATATTCCATGATTGTACAGATGTCTCTATATCCAAGATATGACCGTCATCTGTGTTGGATCTTTCTTAATGCAGTGTTCATGGAGAACAGATCGAGAGCGGATCGCGGAAAACTCGGTGGAAGGCAAAATATACATACTGCTGCTTCCCTCGAAATGATAGGCGCTATACAAAACAAGAAAAGGAAGGAAAGGAAAGAAAGAGGGAAGGCTGCTTTCTTTTTTTTCACACCTTGGTGGACACCGTCCAGAACATAGTCCTAATTGACTCATTAAATCTCTATCCACCTCTGATTACTGCAAACCGATGTCATGTTCTTAGAAAGTGATACCAATTGCTAGTTACTTACCTGTTTGATACTTGCGTGATCGTGAAATATATTTTTTGGTAAAGTGTCTTCCTGCAAACACCTTTACTAACAGCTGTTTTATGCTCTTTGCTCGAGATACGTTTACGACCAATTTGCTTACAAACCCGAAAATGCTATCAGGACACATGTTGTACTGTTTAATCGATCTCTGAGCAGCCCGAATGCCCAACTGCTTCGCTGCAGCCGATGCGCTCATACACTTTTCAATTTTCAGGTCGAAAAAGCGAAATTTATCTTAGACAGAATAGCGTACATAATCATGTTTTAGGCTTGACTCTTTCATACGAATGTCTTCATCTTTTGGCTTTTCTGTCAGTATATCTTTCAAGTACTCGCTATGAGTCGCAATCGGCTCTACAATAAATTCATTCTGATCAACGATATATTCCATGGAGTCATGACCTCCATTCTCGTCAACGACATCTCTATACCCATCTTCAAATAAAAAATATTAAAACAATCAAAGGAAAAATGCCTACTTCTATATTTTTTTCCAGTAACAAGAAATCATCGTAACACCACATCTTTTTTGACCGGCTGCAACATTGCTTGTTGGAAGCTCTGTATGAAAGGGAAACATGTCGCACCAGGAAAGGCAGTAGTCAACCAACTCAAGTAGAAAGCGTAGCAGTGAAAGGTAGGAGGGTTCATTCAAGCGAGACTACCCTTAAGGTATCTCTAAATTCTGACTTTTGTCTTCGTATTAGAAAACCCTGTGTGCTACAGGAAATTTGAAGAATGCCGAAAGAACGAGAAGATGCGAACTGCCAAAAGGCAAATATCCACGCTGTGTTGGAGCGTCAGAATAGCTCATGCGCGGGACAATTCCGGGATCGCAATCGCATGTCCGCAACCATCATCTTAGAAGTATTCTTATGCATGACTCGCAACAAAAAATGAACGACCACCACAATTCTGCACAGCGAACACAGCTGAATCACACCCATATCCATTAACAGTTGATTTCTTTTGCTTCATGTATTTGATATCGACTAGTTAACGCGTAACAACTGAAGTCAAAGATCTGATCTGATAGCGCTTAGAAAACGAGGGCAGCACCCTTGGTCTTCTTGTCACCGCCCAATTCGAAGTGCTTGCAACGCTTGATAGGAAGTTGCATCTTGTACTTGCAGACGGTACATTCCAAACGAAGGACAATCTTCTTGGTGGTCTTGGCCTATTTCCATCATTGGCTTTCTTAAGTACTTCATTGTCTAAATGTATACTTTTCAAGTACCTTCTTGTGGAAGACGGGCTTGGTCTGACCACCATAACCAGACTGCTTACGGTCGTAACGTCTCTTACCCTGGGCGAAAAGAGATGCCTTACCGGCCTTGTACTGGGTAACCTTGTGGGGAGTGTGCTTCTTGCACTTGGCGCCCTTGCAGAAGGTGTTTCTGGTCTTAGGAATGTTAACCTATAACAAAAGAATAAGTCCATGTGTGTTCCTTTTTGTTCCAGGCGTCATCATCGTGTCTGATCCTCATGAGCTACGATTTCCTTATATCTCCCCTATCCATCCATCCATCCATCCATCCATCCATCGCTATACGTCTATCTCTGATCGTTTTCTACGAATAATGGTATGTATTAACGTACCATGGCGAAACCGACAGTCGGCGAACGAGAAAGACTGCACCCAGTTCGCAATACGCACCTGCTTTTCTGAGATTTCCCAATTTGGAGTGGATGCGGCGAAACCAAACCCCGCAGCACCGAGTGTCCAATTGACGTCAGCAAAATAAAATCCAGCAAATGATTGGATGCACTATCCGGCAGCGGTCCCTATAAGAAATGACTGGTGGTGCCCATAGAGTAAGATACGCTTGCCAGAAGACATTGGTTAGGACGAGGTCAGTGCACGAAGGTTTCTGCAAAAGCTATGATCTATGCTCTTATATTAAGAAAATAGTCTCTTATGATGCACTAAAATGGGTTGCAATTACGTGATTTTTCAAATAAAGAAAGGTTACGCTGCTTTTCAAGTTGCAATTGTTTATTGTTCTTGTGAAATGGACATTTTAAGACTACGTTCTCTCGGATCCAATTGCTTCAGGAAGTATGATGTCTCGGCTTTTTTCTTCGAATCTTCTGTTGCATTTATGATTTTCCAGTAGCTTTCCCTTGAGTCAGACAAGACTTCATTAGTCTCTTAGCTGAATCTATAGATATGGTGTTCATCAGATAATGCATTATCCTATAACGCCCGTATTTTCTTTTGTGCTTTATTCGCTGTCATTATCTCAATGAGCAATTGTTACTCCGACATCCTTACCTTCTTTGTTTTACACCGTCTGCATACTATGAAAGTGTAATGATAGTTATATGACCAGATTTTATGGACCGATTTTTCCTTCTTCCTTTCTTGTTGGGAAGATCAGCTTTGTGAAATTTCCTCTTCCTTGCGGAGAAGGATGGATTTGTCCCAGTTTCACTAAGACTTTCTGGTAAGTAGGCAATTACCTTGTTGCTTTTGCGTTATAAGTACGTAAAACCGATTCATCAGTGTGAGAGCCGGAATAACGGTACTATGGTCAATTGCTGCGCAGTACTGTCTCACTGACGTCTCATTTTCAGGCCCCTCCATTCCCGGAGACTGTCGAAAAGGAAATTTCCGAAGCCAGGGTTCTTAAACGATTACCCAACGAAAGAACTGCCATACCTCTTTCTTTTTGGTACTGAGTTGAGACATAGCATAGCTGAAAGAAATACTATCCTAGATTTTCATTCTACCGTATACTCTGTATTATAAAGCCCCCATATTCAATGTAGCGTCTTACTGTGTATCCAAGTACCGTTTCATTTACTATCTGTAAGACACGTTCGATGATTCTCCAATGAGTTATCTGCCTACGGAGGACCGAGTTCACGCAATAAAAAATGGTTTTCTACCATAATTGATGTGCGGGGTAGGTATATATGTCTGCTTTTCCGTGTTAGGTTATTTCTTTTAGACTGTTTGGGCGTTAGCTTCGAGTAAACTTTACGTCGGATGCAGTCCTTTTTGTGTACTGCGCTTTCGAATCTCGCGTGGGGAAGTATGTCTTTTGTGCATCGACCCAAGGTACATTTCACTGGTGTAATATCTGTTCGCTGTTCCTATTCATTGTTCCAAGTGTCCAATCACAACAGTTGTTTCAGATAACGAGGTGCGTTAGGTATTCAAAGGTACGCATAAATCTTCCCTTTTTCTTAGGCACAGTTCCTCAGAAAACCATCCCCCGTAAAGATATCGATTCATCGCATGCACAGGATCATTCATGTCTTTTTGTCTTTCATTCAGCCTGCAAGGACTATGTCCCGAGCCGTCTTGGCTGCGGTGTCGCTTTTCGCTCATTATCGAACTAAGTAAATATTGTAGCGCATCCAGTGTCATTCATCTTCTTCAATAGTTATCCAGATGTTGTATCGCTTAAAGCCTCTGCAGTGCCTGTACCGCTAGCCTTTGTCGCTAGATTCCCTCATTGCCAACGCCGTCCTTCCAGATATCGTGCGGGGCTGGCTACCGCCGTCTTTAGCATTATCTTTATGAATAAGCAGTTAAGATCACAAGTTTTATCCTATTTAAATAACCATGAATGTACTTTTATACTATACTCTATCAGGTTTGTGTCCGTTGAGGGACCAGGCTGATGTAAGTCAAGTATGAGCCTGTCGTCAGTTTATATATCCATGACCGCATATTCTATCTTTCCTCAGCGCAACATTTATGTATATCAGTGTAGAGATACATTGAATAAACAGAAGTAGTTTTTCATGGATTACACAAGATTCCATATAAAGTATCTCATGTCGAAGCGCCTTATCGTGCTCTCCTGTTGGATCTTTTTCGTCTCCTTGCCAGTACCAATTCCAGTTTCAAACAGCGCTGAAGACAAATTTCTATTGTGACGTTGCTGGTTTGCTCAGGGAATGCCTTCTCTTTTCTTTGCCGACGGATTATGGAAGCAAGGACAGAATCATTGACTCTAAAGTACGCTTCACCCCTGTTCCTTGCAGTATTAAGATAGTTTTCAACATGCGCCCATGATGTTTTCTTCAAATTATTCCACACCATATTGACCGTTGCTCTCTCGTAGAAATAAGCAGCACGAGGTCCTTTCATCGCTCGACAACTGCAATGACTTCGCTCAACAGCGTCAGCTAAAGCGTCAACGATCCAAATGCGATGGCGGCAACAGGACTCCTGAAAATATAATGTACAAACCCATTCGTCCGCTGAAGGCGATGGATAAGATCGACCATCAGACTACCCCTCTGATGGTGACAGACCTATTTTCAGCAGAGGAAAACGCTGAAAATGTTGCATGCAGGCCGTTAGCAGCCTCTCCCGCTCCTGTACATAACCTTAATCAGTGGGACGGAGAAAATGGAGATACAGCGAAATTATCTATCATACAGGAAACATTCATAAATACGCCAAGCGACCGTGTGGAACCGACACGGCAGCGGTCAGCGATTGGTGGTAAATCACCTGCAGCTGTGAAGCATTCCCAAGGCAGTCAAGGGAGACGCAGGCGGACACGAATGTCTTCTGAGCAATTGAAACAGCTAAGCCGCCGAATCGACCTCACCGAACCACTCTCATCCCCGCACGCTTCTCCCGTTAAACCTGCTTTACCAGACATCGTACCATTTTCCCGCAAACGTTCTCGTCTACGCGTAGTGGATGATTCCAGAATGCCGTCGAAACGACTTGATAGCGACACCTATCGTCAACGCTGTGAAGCGTCTTCTGTATTTCGTGGCAGGCCATCGCTGTACACCACTTGCGCTAATATTTGGCCAGGACCTGCTTCACTGGGGGAATTTAGTCACAATAACATAAAATGCCTTAGCGAATTACTGAAAGTTCGCTTATCACAAGCCAAATTTAGGGTGCTTGCGACATTGGAATCAGTCGGGTCACGCGACAGTAATCTTTATTCCACTCTTCAAACGGATGACTGTTCCACGTGGCCGACTTTACGCGAACGACGGCCGATCAACTTAACTACAAAACGACATCAGCCGAGTTGCAATTTGACGACAGTTGGAAACAGCAAAAACCTATTTTTACGAAACACAATGCAGAAGAAACGACCGAGACCGCCTACCGGTATACGTATGGAAGATATACTGGAATGGCAACACACAAAATCTCTAGCTATCCAACGAGACTCCGTGCGGAAAGCAAACAGCGCAGCACACAACTCGGCCACTGCTTCTATCCAAATGTCATCACACGCTCCAAAAATGCACGTAAAAGACGCCAGGCGTCAACGTCCATTAGCAGCGAAAGACCAAAACTTGAAGCGAACAGGAAGCGAAAAAGATATGCCAGCACAAAGACGATCTCAAACGAAGGGTGCGTCGATCGTGCCAACCACGTTGGATGATGGTAAGCGTTTTGTTTTCTAATCAAATACAAAAACAGGTGTTTAATAATTGTTAAACAGGATCGCGGGCTTTCGTGTGCGAACCTTGTAACAAGAAATATAAAAACCGCGGTGGTTTAGCATATCATTTACAACGTTGCAAGTTTCGTATTGGCACAGAGGATGTCACCACGCGCGGTGTGGAAGAAGAAGATTCAAATGCTATCGTTAATTGCATCTGCGACAATCCTACTGAAGACAGTGGTATGATGGTGCAGTGTGATGATTGCAAAACGTGGTTGCATTTTGAATGCACCGGTGTCAGAGAAGATGCTCTAGATGACAACTATCATTGTCCTCGGTGTATTGCTGATCTGGCTAGCTTCGCGCAGAATGGACGAAGGGTGAAACCATCCGACGTGATTCACGCACAGCGAAAAAGCAAAGACTTGCTTCAGAATCTCAGAGAAGCGCAAGAGGCTGATGAGAAAGAGGGGAATACTTCCCAAAAGTCGAAACCCGACGTAGATATCTTTAACATCTTTGCAGACGAATCAGAACCACCAACAATTTGTAGTAATCCTGTTCACGTCGACGAACCTAAAAACGCCGAAGAAGATTTTGGAGAAAATGGCACGCGGACACATCTCTGGGATGACTTCTCACTCCCTTCAAATCATGACTGGAGCCAGTTAAGCGAAGACGAACCTTATTCTGTATACGACACAACGCTTAATAGCACATCCTGGAATATGTCGGAGCTAAATCTTATGCAACCACCCTCTCTTTTATTTTCGGACAACACGTTGGGCAGCGTCCTGGAGGATGATATTACATCTGTTACTCCTGCAGCATCTGCATCAACGCCTCTCTCGTGCGATCTAACGAATCAACTTCCGTCAGACGTTCTGGTACCTAATGCATCCTCCTCACTGTCTTCCGAACAACCAGACTCACTGTGGTTTGAGTTCGCCAATTTCGACGACGATTTCCACTGCGGGACCAAGAGTAGTGCTGTGTAACTCGTTTTCTTTTCTTTAACAAAAATATATACATATATAGCATTTCGGTTCCTAATTGCGCGCTGTGGTGGCCAACAGAACCATTAACTATAGTTTACCTGCACCAATCATAACAATTGAACAACGTTGATCTCCCAAAAACGACTGGAAGACCGATGAGCATAAAAGGCAGTCATGATGCTGGTTGTGCCAAATTTCGGAAGAGACCAAGCGAGAAAATTTAGTGTTGTTTTCTGTTTTTTGTTTTTTCTTTTGTTTTGTTTTTGTGAGTCAACGGATCTACACGCGGTAAAATAAATCCTAGGAGGTAATATGATACGTACGCTCCTTGCCCGTTTCATGGGTACATCAAACGTAAACCTTGTGCTTGACGTAAGTCATCAGAAAAGGACATACTGATGGGGGGAAATTCAATCTCCGTGTGGAAAAAAGGATCGGTCACCTTGTATGCTAAGAAAAGAAGGTCTGTCGCTAAAATTCACTCCAAGGACTTACCGGATTAAATTAAGCGATTTTGTCATAGTATATTCAAAAGGTATGACGAACAAGGGAAAGAAGCGATTGCGTTGTTCGCGACCACGTATAGAAAGGAATGATCAAATAATGGTAGGTCGCTTTGCACTCCGTATAACTCGGTCTTGACAAAGCTGATACTTTTTTAAGATTTTTATGCTCGGATTCTGCAGGAATTTGAACGTGCAACTACTGCTTTGTCCTGGTTGTGTCAAGTTTCACGTATCACAACAGCTTGCACCAGGAATCCGCATGTAGCGCGCCTCATTTTGAGGAATTGGCGACCGCTGTGATCTAGTTTTATAGATTAAAAAACATACCTTCTTTTGCATCGCCATACATTGATTTTCATACATGCGGGAAGCTTAGTAAGGAAAGGCACTCCATTTATTTGCTCAATGCCAACGGTTCCCGTCTTGGTAACTGCAAAACAGTGTACGATCGAGAATTTCATTATTCGCTCGTGTTTATGTCCGTGTCAAGACCTCGTGGCAGAACGCCCGGTATGTTCGCTTTTGGAGATTCTGCCAGCTCCGCCTTTATGGCTCGATCGACTTGGGCGGTAGCCACGAACTTTGCTAAAAACAAATACATATGCTTTTTCGAACGATATCCGGTACTAGCTGGTGACATCCGGAAAGGAGAAGCATCCATCGCAGTATAGTAAAGTTGTTTGTTTGGTATCTGTAACGAGATCGTTGCAGTGTTTTCTATCTTGTTATTACAAAGAAAACAAACTTTGTTCATAAACACCTAATTCATACCTCCCAACTACCGTAGTGTTAAAACAGCAATCGTTGCATGTTCTGATAATAATGCTGCAAGTTATGTTTTATCTTCATCTACCGTTACTACGACTCAAATGTTAATTTACAACGTAGAACGCCATTTAGTACATACGTACACTATCCCTATGCTGTTTCCGCTTTGCATCTTATCGATGTGAATAGCATGGGATTCTTCCTGTGTTCCGTTACGATGAATTTTTTATACCCAATGCCGAACATAGGTTTTGTCTTAAATCGCTTATGATTTGCCGGTTTAAGAGTCACGGATTACGCTAAGCAGATTGTGAACCCAATTAAGTCCAGAAGGTTTGCACTAAATCGGCACTTGCTTCCTGCATGACATACATTAGATGCACGGTGGGGTCTCCCCAATCAATAATTAAGTCCTCATTTTTCTTGCGTTAGGCGGAAGTATCTTAATAGGATCGAGAATTACAAACGATGCAATTCATTCATAGACGCATTCCGTCTTGCCACCAACAGCTGCGGTTCATCTGATTTGATCTATAGCGTAATGCTCGAGTTTGGAAAAGATTCGTTGTTGTCGTCCCCCCTTATCCGGTAGTACAAAAATTCTTCTCTTATTTTACATATAAGGGGAGTACGACGAAATAAAAATGGATACATCAAACATTGCAAAATCAAAAGCCGAATAGGGCAATAAAACGTAAAATAGATATTCTTTGTCTCTTGATTTCTAACCGCGTTCATTCTGATTATAACTGCTTTATCCAAAAAAAACGAGGGTGTAAGTAGTGTATAGTACCTATATAAAAGACACGCAAAGAGGCAAAAACCCTGAGATTGTTCAAATTGTTGCTGTCGTACAAAAAAACGGTTTTACTTCCATTTTCGTGGTGTTGCACAACCGCGTTGCGAAAGCCCTGGGATAATGGTGCAAAGACAGATGCTGAGATGAAGCCTCGTGACTTGTGTCAGCTTAATCCTTTCTACTCTTAAACCCTTCTCGTTCTTATCTTTCTTTCCCCCCCTCTCTCTTAAACCTACTCTTTTTCCCTCTTTCTCTTTCCGTAACCGCCTTTCCCTCCACCATGTCGACCGCCACGGTTGAGAAACAGACGTCTGCGGTTAAGGACGTTGACGATCACAAATCGATGGACCGCAGTCCCACAGAGAGCAGCATTGAGATATCCGATACAGATCATGAAAAGGAGATAGCTTCACAAGCACCAAAACCGCCGTTGTGGAAGCGAATCTGGAAGGAATGCGTCGTCCTTTTTAATCGTTACTGGTTTCTTTTGGGTCTCGGTATCGTTATTGGCCTCGCGTGGGCATTTCCTCAAGTCGGAAAAGCAAATGGATACATTGAGGCGCAATGGACCGTTAAATGGGGCGCGGTCATTGTTATCTTCTTGCTCTCCGGGCTCGGCCTCGAAGTGCGTGTCATGCTCCAGACAATTCTGCGGTGGCGACTCCATTTGGTTGTCCAAATCATTAATTTCATCCTATTACCTTTCCTTGCTTGGGGCATTGTACGATTTTTTATCGCCGTTAATGCAAAGCTCGATCCCATGGTCTATCAGGGCTGGATGATCGCCCTTTCTACTAGTACTACCGTATCTTCTAATTCAGTTATGACCCGTAACGCTGGTGGTAGCGATGGTGCCGGTAAGGGCCCATGATAATGGGAAACCACTGAAAGTAACACAATGTCTCTCTTTTCTTTTATGTAGCACTCTTCAACGCTGCCCTAGGAAACGTGATGGGAATCTTCATTTCTCCTGCTTTAATGACAAGTATGTATTTGGTGTCCATTTCCATCCTTTTTGATTCAGCATCCGTTTAATCGTGGCACACAACTAACCTTATCCGATCTCTTAAATGTTCCTTAAAGTTTTTGGTGATGATCGCATCCTATTTCCACCGGGTTCCGCACGTGGTACACCCGACTATCTCAAAGTACTCAAGAATCTCGGCTCGACCGTCCTCGCACCGCTCGTCGTAGGCCAGTTTGTCCGCTTCTTATTTCCCAAACAAGTCAAATACCTCGCAGCCAAATTTCGATTCCCCATCATTAACAGTCTTGCCCTGCTGGTCTTGGTCTGGTCCGTGTTCTGTGATGGTGTCGCAAGCAATGCATTCCACCAGCTAACTGGTAAAGATATTGTTGCTATTATTGGTGTCGATATTTTTATGTATCTCTTTGGCTGTACCGTATGCATTTACGTGGCTCGGTTGCCTTGGCCCAGCCGCTACACTGAACCAGCTTGGGTTAGAAGGTGGCGATTTTCTAGAAAAGATGCGGTAGCAATCATGGCAAGTAATCTTTTTTTTTGTTTTTCTATTTCATGCAACATAATTTACCATTGTCACGGCGTTAACATTGATGTACAGTACTGTGGCGCTACAAAGACAGTATCAATGGGTATTCCACTGATCAACGTTCTTTTTGCCGATTCAAGTTACGGTATTGTTGGCGTATTGTCATTGCCTCTACTTATGTACCACATCGCGCAGTAAGTTCTATGCAATCACCCAGCACAGCCGAAAAGCTAAGCAGATATATGCTTTTTTTAGGTTGTTCATCGGAAATTTCCAAGTCCAACTTTTGAAACGATGGATCGAAAGAGGCGAAGATGAAGATGCAGACGTAGTCACAGTAACCGGGCAGAGGTCCACCCCTGAGCCCAAGTCGGATCGAAGAATACTTCCTTCATTCATCTCTCGTCGGAGGGCAAACAATGCGGACACGACTCCGCCCTCTCCTTGAGCTGCACCAAGTGCATGCTACCTTTTTTTTTTCCTTACCCTTTCTGTTGTCTATCACCCTTAGAACGCATGAACTTTATCATATTATGCATGTAAAAAGAAAACAAAGAAAAACTTGTATCTCTTTAAATCTTCAAACACAATCGCGTCGCATTTTATTTGTACTGTTGTCGATCATCAACCATTGTTAAACTTATCTATATAATTAAGTTACACGAGATTCGGGCTATAAAAGAACAGCCTTTGTTATAACAACGCAAGCCCATCGTGTGGGATGCATAAGCTATTTGCTAGTCTACGTTTTCTGAAACTAATTCAGCTGCAGCTACCGGACCGTCCCCCACACACATCCACTGTAACCAAATACTCCTTCTTTCCAAAAAAGGACAGGAATGTCCAAGGATACTATTGACAGCATGGTCAGATGCAGGTGGTTGCAACCGCAGTTCGCCGATCAAGACCTTAAGTTTCACCAGCTCGTTTGCAGTGTCACATGGAGCAGAAAACCTTTCACGAGCTTGCACGGGCAATTTCGAATGAATGTTCCGATCAGCCACAGTTAAGTGACTGAGTTCCAACCCTCCTTCCTAGGGACACTGTAGGGCCGTTGTTGTCTCTCAGCGTGCTTCTTCCCTCGTTTTCGTCCTGATACAAATCAACAGTACATTGATTTGGTAATAAAATGAACATTGGAAGATCAAAACTCGCCATTTTCTCAATAAATTGTGCGACTGGTTTTTCTTTTTCCGCATCTCTCCGTACGTCCAGCAACCATGGGAAATTAGGATTCCGCGTACAAATTAAATTTGTGCAAACGTTCCAAACACGTTCAATTGAAGGAATGATCATAAGCCGGATAATGGTAACGCTTTGATATTTCGATCTTCTCTCTTCTGAATGCTTGTGCTTTCAAATTTCTGCTGTCCATTTTATGGCGATCGTAAAACTGCCAATATCGTGATATGTAACCACATGATCCCCCGTTTCCCACGACGCACAGATTATGAGGATCCCATCCAGGGACCTTCAAAAATAATGTGATATTCACAAGTCCACGTATACCTTATATAATTTTTTTCTTTGTTAGAACTGGCATTACGCACCCTATTTCAAGTACTCTCCTTCATTCTCTTGAGCATACATAGCGATCGCACTTCATGTTTCCATACTTTCAACTTTGCTCCGTATTGCCACATACTATGGGCATGGTTATAATATTCTTTTGAACTTAGTTAAGCCCATGTTTAGATACATCCTTCCATCGATCTCGATTTACGGCGTGGATGACAGAAACTAGTCTCTTGTACATCAAAGCCACTAACCCATTAGAGGACCGATCACAGCTACTTACTTCACTTGTGGGCAGGTCTCAGAATTCTCTTGTAGACAGGTGACAATGTCAGTATATTTTGAAGCGCATATCATTGTCTACATTGGCTATTAATTTGAAGAGGTAATGGTAACCGAAATATAGCAGGTATCCCTTCCAGTTCGATTACAGTATTCCCAGTAGCTGGATATACCCATCCAACGGATTTTTGTGACTTCCGGAGGATAAACATGTCGTAAGGAAAGTTAAAACAAGGATTCCTTATTTTCACCCTTAGTAATAGCTGGTTCAACGTCAGCTGAACCCATCATATGAGATATACACACGTCATGAAACGCCATAGGTGATTGTCGTCCCAGTGACTAATAAGCTATTTGGCTTGAAATTACGATCAGTTAGGATGGACTTCGAGTTCGGTCTGGACCCACCTCTAGGTGCCTTTGAGATGAACATTGAATAAATTGTGGACGGACGCCATATCTCGCAATCGCGCTGTGTACTATACATTTTCACCTATGTACCGCTTCCGAAATACTGGCGTTCATTCCGGACATAGTAACATGAATTAATTACGGGTAACCTACGCTTCTGTTTGTTGCAGGACGCTTGATTGTCGCCATCGCCATAATTCTCTTGCCACACTCCTGCTCCCCATCTCTCTTCGTGTGCAAGTATCTGGCAAAATGATATAAATGCTTATTGACAACCATGCTTCTGCTTATTATGAATTGCAGCTAGGACTTGTGCCTCCTTCCTTCTCGCCATAAGAATCGCTAGATTTATTCTTTTTGAAATGAAAACCTGAAAAGATGACTCTGGCAAGACTCCATCATCAGGCTTCGTAAGTGATTGATGGTTATCGGGCATGTATAATGTCTTTCATTGTTCGTACTCATTTTGGGTTAGTTGCTCGTCCAAATTCTATCTATTCCCTTTCCGTTAAGTCTGTAACCATCCGACAGTTGATTATGACTGTTGATTGTTTCAATTTTTAAGATGAATCCTCTGAGCCTTATCAATGGTTTCGCCCATCTTGAAACTCAGGCTGACACGGTTTTCGACGGAACCGTGTTCATTTTCAGCGAGGAAACAAATCCTCTTGTCTTGGTAATAAAATCCCTGTCTATTGCCCATACCACCTTTATTAATACGTTTGTAAGATTCACTGCGTAATCTAGTACAAGCCTCGTTGCTGTCACTCTAATCCAAATCCAGTTGCTGACATTTTCCGCTACGTTCCCATAGAACATTTTCATTTATGCATAAAGTTTTTTTAGTTTGCTGATTATCCATGCAGTCATCGTGATGGTATCTCTCTCGTTGTCACAATACTTTTCGAACTTTCTCTCGACACGGTGGATGGAATTGCGGCTTATCGATTAAGCTATCAGCTCTTTCCGATTAGAATTCGTTTGACGTTTCTTGCTCCGTTTTCCTAAACGCCAAGGGAGATATCGGGATTTTCGTCGTGTGATCTGAAAAGCTTCTTCTAGTGTTTCGTACATGCTCCATTTTCATTGTATCGAGTGTTGTACGTAGAAATGAGCTGCTGCCCGGAACGCAAAAAAAAAAAAAGATGTAACTTATTCTTTATTGTATTCTGAAGTTATGGAAAGATATCAACTTTCAGGGAAATTACTATCGTGGATCTCTGTACAAGCCAGAGCCATTGAATGGCATTTTCAAAAATTTCTTCACCTTTTCATGGCAAATACTGGGATTTGGAAACAAATATAATTTGAAGCTGTGCACCTATCGCGCGGCTTCTACGATTCCCGTGAGTTCCGGCTTTCTTTTTATCAATGAGCTGTAGGATAACAAAGTTTCGAGGTATAGTATATTCGATTTACATACATATTCACATAAGAATCCTGACAAGCGGAGATACTCATTATCGCCAGAAAACCAAATTCAATTGTAAATAGTCAGACTTTCTGTGCCATTCTACGATTTGAAGATGTACAACCCAGGATGTCTTTCACTTTCGATAGTTTACTGAGCAACTGTATATCAAACAACTTCTCTATGCGCCTGAAGCTTAGCCCTCCTTGCCTTAGAACGGAGTGTAACAACCTTTCTCTGAGCGTCTGTTAAGGTCTATTGCAAAGCTGTATAGCGAGAGCTAAACCAAACTACAAAAGTAATACCAATTCCGGGCGCCCGGGGCTGATTAAGGTCCCTTTTGTTAGAAGTACATAAGATCAGGGCTGTCAGCTCGAGGTGTTCTCCCCCCAGAGCGACGAAATCTGTTTCCAACTTTTTGTGACTGTGATCAGTCCCACCCACTCACTTTCCAACCACGGGTGACCAAGAAGGCTTTCTGCTTTCTCGAACTTGTTGTTTATTTCCTCACATTCTCTCATTTCCTATTCAATCTTTTTCATACTTTCACTTGTCCTGTTGTCAATTTCTCGCCTATATACTTGTACTTTGTCACATTATCCTTCGCTTGTATCTGACATCTTCTTTGCCTGTTGATATTTACTTCTTTTCTTTTTCAAAATCTAAACGATGTCCTTTCCAATGAACGACCAGCATCTCAGGTATGGTCTGTATTTCCTTATGATTGGTGCACTTTGGGAAATATTTATTGAAAGCAGAACGGGATTGGGCTTTGGATCCGTCGCAACATAAAACTCATTTGAATTTGAATAGCCATGAAAATGACAACTGGAAAAAGGATATGGTACTCCCAGCCAAGGATAACCGCCCGCAGACTGAGGTAATAGGGGGTTTCTTCAGGGAAGTTGGGCTTATGGCAGAACATAGGATGTTACTGCTACAAAAGGCAACGAATTTGAAGATTATTTCTTGAAACGTGAACTCTTAATGGGAATATTCGAAGCTGGATTTGAGCGACCATCACCTATACAGGAAGAGGCCATCCCAATTGCATTGACAGGTCGAGACATTCTTGCACGAGCCAAAAACGGAACGGGCAAGACTGCAGCATTTGTTATCCCTACGTTGGAAAAGATTAACAATAAGAAACCGAAGATTCAAGCATTACTCCTTGTACCCACACGAGAATTGGCGTTACAGACTTCCCAAGTATGCAAGACGCTCGGCAAACACCTAGGTATTCAGGTGATGGTGACCACCGGAGGTACAACGCTGAAAGATGATATCATGCGTCTCAGCGACCCCGTCCATATTGTTGTTGGTACACCTGGCCGTATACTTGACCTTGCATCGAAAGGCGTAGCCGATTTCAGCGAAGCAACGACCTTTGTTATGGATGAGGCAGACAAGCTTCTCTCGCCCGAATTTACTCCAGTCATTGATCAACTGATCTATTTCTTCCCCAAGGATAGACAAATTATGTTATTCAGCGCAACCTTTCCTATGATTGTGAAACATTTTAAGGACAAATATCTCGTAAAGCCTTACGAGATCAACCTGATGGACGAATTGACCTTGCGCGGTGTCACGCAGTATTATGCATATGTAGAGGAGAAGCAGAAAGTACACTGTCTGAATACACTATTCTCAAAGGTAAATGGTTGGTTGCTATTATAGAATCGTGAAACTCATCCGACATGAATTAGTTGCAAATCAACCAATCCATTATCTTTTGTAATTCTACCAATCGTGTCGAGTTGTTGGCGAAGAAAATCACGGAGCTAGGCTATTCTTGCTTTTATTCGCACGCGAAGATGTTGCAAAGTCATCGTAACAGGGTCTTCCACGACTTCCGAAACGGTGTCTGCCGAAATCTGGTGTGCTCAGGTAAAGAGCGCGTTTTGTGATCGAAAGGGTTTCAGTGGGTTAACTAATGGAACGATTGTGTCTGCTCTCTTTTCTTTTTCTTTTTTTAAAGACTTGCTGACCCGTGGTATCGATATACAAGCTGTGAATGTAGTCATCAACTTCGACTTCCCCAAGAACGCCGAGACCTATTTGCATCGTATTGGTCGCTCTGGTCGTTTCGGTCACCTAGGCTTGGCGATAAATTTAATCACCTACGAAGATCGATTTAATCTCTACAAAATTGAACGGGAATTAGGCACAGAGATCCAACCCATTCCTCCTGTGATTGACAAGAACCTCTACGTTGCACCCAGTGCTCTCGATGATTCGCAGGTTCAGCAACCCAACCGACAGGCTGCAGAAGCAATGCGTCACCAACAGCAGCAACGAGAGTACTATCCTTACCATCAGCAGCAGCGACAGTATCATCAGCCACATCAGCAGCAGCATCACCAACAGCAACAGCAGCAACAACAGCAACAGCAGCAACAGCAGCATCGTTACCATTACGACCAGCGAAGTAATGCCAATGGTGGCCAGAGACAGCAGTCGCGTGGTGGCGGTCGTCCTATGAATCAAAACATGGTTGGAAAACCAAAGTCGAGACCAAAGCCCGTGGTTTAGGAATGAAATGCTTTGCCAGGCTTCATTTGGACCTTCCTTAAGTTAGGTTTGTAATGAATGAAGTATTGATGGTAAACGTGCCACGCCCATTGAAAGTGGCCCTATTCTTGTTGTCTTTCTTTTTGCACAATGTTGAACAAATGAGAGTACCCACGTCTCGTCATGGAGACACTGGCATATGTGGGACCAGCACGCAACCGAATTTTGGGCGTGGCTCTTGATTGGTCCAAAAGCACTGGCTTAACGCACATGGAATGCGGGTGCAATGTGGATGTACTTGTGTGATGAAACCGAGTGATCCCAATGTGTCACTGCTGCTAAAGAGACGAGCTGACTGATCTTCTTTTTTCTTGCTTGCTAAGCGATATGTCATTATTGTTTACTATCAAGCCGTTTCTAAATGTCTCCTTATCAACCATGCTGGTATTTAATTGACAGGACAACGTTCCAATAGGAGGTGTCATCTGAGAAAGGAAAAGCTGTTTTAGCTAACATGCCTATGGTAAAGTAGGTATGCCCATTACATAAGTATTTCACAGCTTATTGCAGTACTACAACGTAAATGCGATGATAGCTACTTCATAAGCGAAAACGCAACTGACTTCGTCCTAGTACATCGGTGAAGGGACCTGAGCTTTGTCTGACGGAAGTGCATGAAAAAGGATGCCATCTAAAGCATCGTCTACACCAAAACGGCATCTGAATAAATCGTACGTTTTCGGGAAGGTTCCATGTTGCTCATGATTTAGCAGGGGTCAAGGAAGTTCAGTTCAGTGGTACTGATACTGACTCAGCAGGAAACATTTTCAAGGTTTTAGATGTCTGTATCTCACAATAAGAGGTTCTTCCTCATCTCAAGGCAGCATATGAGTGACGTTAGGGACGAAGACTAGATAAAGTAGTCTATCTAGGGTACCTGAGCAAGCCATCTAGGACCAGCCACCCTTTTGTCTGTGCGTAGATTGTTTTTACAGTGTTTGGGTAGGATAGCCCTGATTGTACCTTTTTTTCTTTTGTGTTACCAGCCTACCCATTTTCCATAAACCTATTCATTGTTCAGACTGAATTTGTGGGTCAAGAGGAGAACTTTATGAGATAAATATACTATTTATGTCCAGGTTTCGGTGCATGTCTTGTTTTGTAAGGGTCACAAGGAACCGGATAAGGCTACGCTTGACATTTTTATCTCTCTCTCTTCCTCTCCGATGCTACTAGGAATGAAAGATCTAAGATAAGTAATCATAAAAAAAAAGAAGGGGGAAAGGGGTAGTAGTACAAGATTGTGAGAGCGTCTGAAACAACAAGCGTACAGTGCAACCATGGTCGCTTTATTGTTCGTAGGCGTTATTCGCACGGTGTTTATACTCAGAAGAGAACAATAGAAAGAGCATGTCTTTGCGTTTTTATCATTCCAAACGAGTCATTATAGAATGAAATTCATTGTGTGAGTGCATTGAGATTTTTAATTCCATAGTAACGGAGTATCTACGGTTTATATGAAGTTGGGAATTAACTTCGATCAGTAAGGTTATCATCGCACTACTGGGTTTGAAACACTTGCCATAGTCATCTTGACAGGTCAAGTCGAGGTGCGATCAAGGTTCGCAGACAGACTTTTAAGACCGACTTAACTTTCAAGGTGTGCGGGTTGTATCTTGCTGAAACGGAAGAAAACAACCAGAACCAAGGTATCAGGTTGGGAACGAGGGATATCCTTTTTTATGTAATTTCTCCTTTCTTTGCATTTCTTTCTTAGGGACAGACCCACACCTAATTTATCTTTTTACCGCGCTCTGTTTAATATGGAATCACAACAATGAAAAAAAAAACTGTCTTTACTGTATTCTGAGGTCATTTTCTACAAATGTGACAACATTGCACACTATGTCCCTCAGAGCGGAGTTCATGAGCAAAAGGGTCTTTTCTACATGAGTCTCAAAATAGCGTGTGTGCCGGGACAACGAGGATAGTCGCTATTGTGTTACGGTATTTGTTCAGTAATCACATTCTGTTTCTTCAATTGTTGGGAATTGCACACGCATGTCGGATGTGAGTTTTTGGACCTTTTTCTTTAGCGTCCGATTTGCCACTTTTCTTTTTATTATTTGGCGGTCGATTTGCGGACCATTGGAGACGGATGATGAAATAATTGCAGCTACTTGATAACAACTACCCGTCTACTTTTACGAAATGCCAAAGTAAATCATGCGCTTTGGTTCCCGAATCCCAAACGGATTCGGGTACTAGGTAATACAATCGACTTACCTCAACAGTGGAGGGCAAATCAGATTTGTTTGTCATTGATTCACATCGTTTTCTTTTGACCCATAGAGTCCTTGGTTACACAGTTGTATACCGTGAACTTTGAATAAAGCATCAGTATGCTTGTTGATAAGCTATTTGATCGTTTTCTATTAGATCACGAGTCTCACCCGTTTCCCTTTTTTTAAGAAAAGAGTGGGTTAGTGTTACATTTATCAGCCCTTTGCTAAGCAGCTTGATTCTGGACATTATCAAAGATGACAAGTGTGATGTATAGGAAGTTGGATGCAAGCCAACCTTTACTGCTCCGTGCATTTTGTAGCGATAGACAGTTTTGCAGGTGAGAATGTTTGGATAATAAAGCTGTCAAGAGGGCTGCACTACAAATGTCAGTAATAGATCACGGTATCATTGTGTTTCAAAGCAAATTTGCGATTGTGTCAAAGAAAACCGATTTGGGAGTTTCTGTCTGACCAACGCCAAGCGGAGCTGTAGGTAAACGGCTGCAACATTTGGTTTCATGCTGCAACGAAATGCACTCGAGGCGATTCGTACTCCGAAGCACGTCAGCAGGGGGGTTCTCCACTGGGTTGATGAATGAAATGAAATGAAGTATTCTATCATACACCCACTCTTGAATGTAATTTTTACAGTTATATAATCATTCTTTACCATTGTGTATGTTAATTTGTTGCGACGCGTGTAGATTGCGCGCGTTTGATCTGATGTATAAATAGTAATTCCAGTTCGCGTGGTTTATGTGTTACCCCTCCATATCCATTTTATTTGCCGACGACGTCCTTTTGGGGGGAGGGAGGTAAAAGAGAGAGAGAGAGAGAGGAACGATGTGTCTAGGCTATTCTTTTTTGACGGGAATAGGTTGAAATGCCAAGAACGTGATCTCGGAAGGATCGTAGCAACAGGAGAGAGGACATAATCTCTATGACACTTAACTAGCGGGCTGCATCTTTGGGTATCAGCTGAAAGGCTTTGCCCCTAAAAATGGTAAACATGATTTATCGGCAAAAAAAAATTGTTCACTGTCCATGAAACGGTTCTATTTAACGTTTGGTTTAACCTATCTAGTTTATCTGTCACGGGTAAAATAGTTCTGGCTCTCTCTTACTTCATGCGATTGTTCTAGTGAATAATAAACAACAACAACAGTTTGAACATACACTGGGATCGACTTTGCTGCTAACGTTACAAAATCTATTGTTTAACCAAATGATCTGTCGCCTCCCACCTCCATTCTCCTTATAAAATTTTTTGTCGAACGATCTACATACACTAAAATAAACCAATCGGTTTCACCTATACAATATGGGCGGGCGCATGCTTGTCTGTGGGTGTGAGAATACAGATAAGTCTCTTGTGTGTTCGGGTACGCGCGCGTTCTGGACCCCAAAAATGGAAAAAGAAAGACCGTGAACGGACATACTCATCGATTAAACTCTGTTTTTTTTTCTATCGTCGTTATAATACTATCACCTGCGCAACAAAGTAAGAAAGGAGACCTTGAGAAAAAAGAAACTTTCCGTTTTCATTTTTGGGGAAAAATAGGGATGCAAGTTGTGGGGTAAGTGGACTCGGGTTTTATTTTCTTTTTCTTTTTCTTTGGTGTACGAAAAAGAAAATAAGAGAGAAAGGGATATGTACATGAAAGTAAAACAAGAAATATACTAGCTGCTAACATTAGGATTTGCCTCCAGTGCAAAGAAACAGAGAAAAAAGAAAAAAAGAATGTCATAAGCAATCACCATAGCTGTGACATAGAAAACAGCAAAAAGGAAAGGAAAAAAATTTTTTTTGGTGTGAATCAAGATAGATTGCCTCCTAGAAAAGCTGCATGTCAGTTCATCATCGGAAAAAAGAAAGTTGATCTTTTTGTACCTTGAGTCATATCCTGCATGTAGTAGGGTGAGAATAACATACTATCCATTGTTGCTGGAGGAGACCAGACTTGCTGCATGTTCTGATCACGTCCATCATACATAGTTTCCATAAAAGAGGTAGCCGACGTATAGGTAGCAAAATAATCAAATGGGTTAAGGTTCGCCGACAATGGGTTACAGTTATCCACTGTCCACTGTTCTTCAATACAACTTAGTGGAGGATTTGATTGCTGCTGAGAAACTTGCTTTTGTTGTACTTCTTTTTGCTGCGGAGATGGTGTAGACTGCACAGATTGCGCACGAGGAGTTGAAGGCGAAGACGGTTGTGTACTGTCATCGGTACTAGCACTGCTGATCAAGGAAGATGTAGTCATAGTTGCCTTGGAGAACGTAGAACCAACAGTGCTATTATTATTCGCTGCCTTCTTAAGGGATTGGCTTGAAGCGCGAGCTTTTCTTCGAAGAAGTTCGTTCTCTTTACGTAGTTCTTCGATTTCGGCTCTATAGTCTCGCTCTCTTCGTACAGCATTTGTTACTTTTTTTTTTGAAGAAAAAAAAAAATAAAAAACCATGTGAGTTTCTCCTGATTTCCCTTTATGACGCTTTTGCCTTACCAAACTCAAGTGATTTAGCCACAATCATTGTCTTGCTTGGTCTTCGCACGGTTTGTAGTGCTGGAAGCACATGAGCCAGTTGTTGGAATTTACTATTCAGATTTTCACGACGTTGACGTTCCAAGGCATTATGAGCTGATCTCCTGTCAATTTGAGAAGAAGCATCGCTAAAGAACGTATGAGCATAAAAGTTTTATATAGAGATTTCTATTATTTCTTTTTACCTATCATCAAAGGTCAATGTAGCTGCTGAAAGATTCGATGCGTCAATAGAATAGGGAGGAGTAGCTTGGAAGGACCCAAGGAAGCTGTTTGTGGCTTGACGAATGCTGTGGCCAGCAGTAGAGATGCGGAATTTTTCAGAAGGCATTGTGTAGTTATCGTTACTGAAAAGAAGAGTTGTACCTTGATTGTCTACCTTTTTATATCTTTCCCAGAAACCTTCTTTTGGAGGGGAGACAAATTTTTTGTGTTGAGATCAACCAAACTTTATTTGTCTTTTGAGTGACGAGACGAACCTTTGTCAACAATTATCTCTATTCGAACAACATGCTTTTCTTATGCATTGGTCGAATAGTACCTGTGATATGCATAATATGCTTTGGAAAACAGAACTAGCTGACTTCCTCTTGATTTCTTAACAATTCTCCAAAATAGAAATAAAGAAAGAAAAAAAAAAGGAGAAGGGATTGGGGGAGATGTCGCTATGGCCAACAACAAAAACCCGTTTGCGCCATTCCAAAATCCATGCCCGATACTTTAGCTTCTCTCTTATTTTGTCATGATCATTACATCAATTTCTGAGCAATCTATATTGCAGTGTATCACCAACTTCACAGTGGGTGGTTTTGCCAACCATTGATGTTTCTTGTTACTTCTTTTTTTTTTCTTCTTCCATTTCTTATTTTGTTTCCCCCACCCCTTTTCCTTTTTCTTTCACAGCAACCGTCGTTTAAAGTGGGAAACCATAGTTGCAGAAATTACATACAATAAAATTAGAGGAGAGACGGAATATATGGAATGTCCGAATCTTTTACTCGCGCGAGGACCCCCTGAAGGTGGAGATTCTTTGTGGTCTGGATGTTACACTTGCGCTACCCATGCTGTCGCTAGATAGAACCCTTTAGCATTTTATGAACTATTTCATTTAAGTTTAAGTGCTTTATGTTTCATCTATTGTCAACGTAATAACTCATCATTGTTGCAGGAAACACCAAAGTCGCACACTATGAAAAAGTAAAACGTAGAATCACCTCCATTTCCAAATTTGGGAAAAAAAGGCTGTGCTCAGACGCAGGCGATCGCCTTGTCCTCGGAACCGTAACTTAAGAATCGTATAAAGTAACAACCGAGGAAAAACGATACTATCGGAGTATTTATTATTTACAAAAAGGAAAGAAGACAAGAATGACTTTGTACACCCCAATCTCCCTCACCCCCAGTCAAACAACCAGAAGATTACACACATACACAAGAACATTATCCATCTCCAGAGAGACAAGAGTCGACATACGTCATCTCTTCTGGTTCAGCAATTCCTCCAAAGCCAAGGTATTTGCCAAACATCTCTCGCTCCCAAAAGCGGAGCATGTACTGGTCTACATGCCCCACCGCTAGCTGCATCTCTTCGTCTGCTTCCTCCGTCTCTAGCGGTGCAATCTCCCCCACACTTTTGCTGTCCTCTGCTGAAGGTATGATCGCAGAAGTAGACGCGTCCATTGGAGCAGGGGATTCAGATGCACTACGTGAAGAAGATACAACACTCTGTTGCCGTCTAGGTGTCGTTGCAGTGGAATCATCGAATTCCTTCTCGTCCATATTCATTTCGTTCCGGGCTGCTATAGCTGCTGCCGCATCCGTCTCGTCACCTTCTGCCTCAAGTAACGCCTGTTCAATATCCATATTGGGTGCCACTGGATTATTATCAACGGAGTTGTCTGTCACCTCCGGAAGATCACGCCACCAATCCATCTTATGGAAGTAATCATTTGTGAACTCGCCTTCTTGAATAACTACATTGTCGAGCATTCTAAGAGTATGTCAGCTAGGCATGATCATATAAAGTAATACGTACCTCTTTTGGTTTGCTTTCTTAAAAATGTTTTCTTCAATGGTATACTCGGTCACAAAGCGGTATATATGCACATCACGCGTTTGGCCAATACGATGGGTTCGATCTTGACATTGTTTATCCTAAACCCCACAAAACAGAAATTCCGTAAGGAAAACGCAAATGTCGTATAGGGAAGTAACTTACCATGGATGGATTCCAGTCAGAATCGTAGAAAATAACAGTGTCCGCTCCTGTCAGGTTGATGCCGAGACCGCCGCTACGAGTTGACAGAATAAAGCACAGAATTTTCTTATCATTATTAAATCGTTCCGTCATTACTTGTCGTTGCTCAATTTTGGTTGCACCATCAAGACGAAGGTAACGATGACCGTGCATGTTCAAAAACGCTTCCAGAACATCCAAAACTCGTGTCATTTGTGTAAAAATCAAGGCCCGATGGCCATTGGCAGCAAGATCTCGGAGAAGCGTCGCCAATTTCTGTAACTTGCCACAGTCGTACTGCAACAGTCGCTTGTCGGGGAATGCAATCGATAATCTCGAATAAATTGGATGGAAAATGTCATTGTCCAATGCCTTGCGTAGTTGAGCTTGAATCGCCGGATCCAAATTTAATGGAATTGGCTCCTTTGGTTCATAGATCAGCGCTTTGGGTGTCACGAATCCGTACCGCTCAATTATGTCTACATTTGCGTCAATGCGATCTTTGTATCCCAGAACTAATTGACGTAAAGTGTCACATCGCTCAAAATATGTCCGAGCATCGGTATCCATGCTGAAAAATCTCGCATGGTGTTCCTCTGCCATCGTTCTAATCATGCCAATTAAATTTGCTCCAAACACGGGCCGTTGACCACAGCGGAACGTGTTGATGTACAACATGGATTGCCATCGCTGAGCTGCATTGAGATGTCGCTGCATTTCCTGGTACCTCGCATATTTCTTTAGGTCCTGATAATCGCGTGACATGACACCCCGCGATTCCACTGAACGAATTTGCATCTGGTGCTTTGTAATTTCCTGAAGAAATTGCTTTGTTGCGTCCAGAACACTGTAATCAGTCGACAAGGAAGCTGCTATACCAGTCTCATTTTTCATCAGAAGTAGGTTGAAGAAATCCAAACTCGTGCATCTAGACAATGAATCGCGTTCGAACAGCAGACGGCGACGCACAATCTTCTCGATCAATTTCCCCTCAGACTGCACATCGCTTGTCATTGCAAAGCTGGTCAAGATCGGCCGCTCTTCAAACAAGTCAGGATGGTTGCATACTTTTCGTAATTGCATTAGACAGTTGATAATGCTTAAGAAGTTTCCACTCGCCAACGTCTCCTTTGTTTTGGCTCGACTCATAAAATCATCATATAGATACCGCTGTCGCTTGGATAATCGACAGTACACAACATGCTCATGTTTCTCGGGTAACTGTTTTTCGACGTCGGCTTTTAATCTTCGCAAAAGATACGGCCTTAGAACGGTGTGTAGCTTTTGGATAGCTGCCCTCGAATCCTCGTCCATCCCTTGTTGACTTTCGATCATCCGATCAACGGGGTGTGAAAACCATTCCTGAAATTCTTTTTGGTTCGCAAAACCGATTGGCATGGTCTGCGATACACCATTGGGCATCAAGAAATAGAGCAAAGACCAGAGCTCCATAAGATTGTTCTGAAGTGGTGTTCCTGTCAACAGCAATCGCCGGTTGGAATTAAAGTTGAGCAAGACTTGCCACCTTTGCGATCGGAAGTTTTTGATATGATGCGCTTCGTCGAGGATGAGGTACTGCCATGCTTTACGTCTGAATACTGTTTGGTCTTGAATGACAAGTTGATATGAAGTAATACACACGTGAAATGCATTTTCTTTCGACCATCCAAATCGCTTTTCCTTCCGTTCCTTGGGGTTGCCGTAATAAGTTAAGATCTTAAATCCAGGTAGCCACTTCTTCAGCTCCATTTCCCAGTTCAAAATGACGCTAGTAGGTACAACGATCAGATGAGGCCCCCAAACGCCTTTCTCACATGCCAAATAGGCTAACAATGAAATCGTTTGGATGGTTTTACCTAGACCCATCTCATCGGCTAAAATCCCATTGAGGCCGTTGTTATATAAACTTGCAAGCCAATCCAGACCGACATGCTGATATTCGCGCAAAACACCTCGCAGCAGAAATGGAATCTTGGTAACCACCTTTGTTGTCGAAAGCGTGGTCCCGGTTGGCTGTACCGCTTCCGTTGGCTTTGGCGTCTCAGGCTGTGGAGACGGTTGCACCGCTTCTTCTCGCGTATCTTGTGGCGTCTCCTGATTCGCATTTTCGCTACCGCCATCTGCTTTGGGTATATCGTCATCGTCGAAATCATCTTCCGGCACGGACGATCCGTAATCTGTAACCGTCCGATCGTCGTCTTCTGAATCTCCTAGAACAACGATCTTCTTTGCTTCTACATCCTCGTCTCGTCCAGCTCCGCCTGCATCTCCTTCGTCTAACCCAACAACGTCGATCTCATCCTCATCATCTTCGTAAAGTCGTCGTTTCAGAGAACTTCCGGCTATGGAGGTCCTCCGAGCAGGTATCTGAATTTCTCTTCGTACCTTGTGGTCGGACTCAACTTCGGGAGCTGGCTCATCGACCTCCATAGGCTTAGCTACTTCTTCTTCTTCTTCCTTTTCTTCTCCTTCCTCCTCATCCTCCTCAGCGCCGCCCTCGTCGTCTGCATCAGAGCTTTCAGCTCCCTCACTGAGACGATAATTGTATTTCTTCATTAGCTCTTCCACAGAAAGCTCAGCTTCTTCTGCAAGCGCGTTCAACTCCACCTCGTCGTCTTCGCTTTCACCTTCCTGCTCTATCGCGATGTCCTCCTCCTCCAATTCTTGTTCAGCAAACTCTTCATCTTCGTCCACCTGAGTCACATAATCTTCATCTTTGATCGGCTGCTCGTCTGCGACCACTTGATCCGTAGACAAAGAATTAGCGGCATTCTCGACCTCTTCCTTCTCATCGTCCATTGCTTCATTACTCTCAATTTGATAATTATACTTTTGTAGAAGACTTTCAATCGGTAGATCCTGATCTGCCGCAAGTTCGTTAAGTTCATCCATATCGTCACCACTCTCGCCTTCATCATAAATAAAATGATCATCTTTTTCCTCTCCATTCTCCCATGCTGTACTAGCTGATTTGTCGTCAGTGTCAGATAATTCGGTATCTGAGCCATGGATATCTTCTTGCAAGCTTTGGGTAATAGCGTCCTGTGGGAGATCGATCTGATCCTGCTCCAACTCCTTTATCTGACTTTCGTTCATTTTTGAAGACAGCTCTTCCATTCTCACACCGAGCATTTGTTCTGAATGCTCTAAAATCATTTCCAGATGACGTCGTCCCTTTTGAGCCTGTTCCTCTTTCAACAGCTCCTTGTACCGTGCCTCACATACACGCTCCACAAGTTTCCATTTTTTCTTCACCTGTTGACCTGTCCACTTTGCCAAACGCATCATTCGTTTCGATTCCTCCTTTTTCAGACGTTCATCATGTGTCCTCAAAGATTCCCAGTAACGGTCCACAGCTTTAGCGCATCTACGTGCTGCATTGCGTCGGTATTTGCTATTGCTACTAAACATCTTTGCTGTTGACTGCATCTGCGACATGAGTATATCATGATGATTCTCCGTTCGAGAACGTTCTAACTGTGGTCGACGGTTGGCGATTTCTTGCAGTCGTGACAAAAATCCACCCGATTTATTCAGAGTGTTTAGTCGCTTACGGATCGCAATTTCTTTATCCACCAATTCCTGTGCTTCTTCCGGTGTTAAATCCTCGTTATCATCAACAGATATAAATGAATCAAGATATTCACACAAAGTCGAAAACTGCTTTTTCTGCCGTCGTAGGCCGGTGCCGCTATGAATGTATGTACATAGCGCAGAGGATGCTCCATGTTGACCATCGTCGGGTATCAATGAGGATGACGATGTTAGGCCTTGTGCGATGGAATTCTGTAATATATGAACAAGTGATGTACGGCGTTGATGAAGCGAATGTCTTGTGTTAACACGACCACCTGTAGAACGTGATTTCTGTACAAATTTTTCGTCGACGAGATCCCACAGATCATGATTTTGCACATACTACACGATTTAACCTTATTACCACAAAAACGATAAACCGAAACCGTTCACATACCTTTGCAAGACGTTCGTCACTGCTTTGTGCCATGAGTTCTGGGTTATATTCAAGCATGCTTTGATAAACTTCCAGATGGTACAGCTCACGTACAGCTGCGTCATGATGTGTCAAAATATCCTGCAGTTTCTTTTCTCGTTCGGAGAGATATTCGTTGCGCAGTTTGTCTAACGGTGTCTTAGGTGTCTTTAGCAACGTCTCTGTACCGCGAGGGTTCTTGGCAACTGCCTCTTTCTGTTTTCCACGATGTGTCTCAACATGCCGACCAACTGTATTAGGCTTTTGCAACGCACGACCACGCTGCGCCTTCCTAACAGGCTCTGGTGACTTAACCTCTTCCTCTTGCGTTTTCCTTCGCTTTTTTGACACTTTGGGTGAAAGCGGCTCGGTAGGCTTGTTGTCCATCGTTCGTTTTCGCAATGGTTCAGTGGTATTTGTACGGGTTGCTCCACGTTTCGTTTGTCTTTCTGGTGCTTTGACATGCTGCTCATTTTCAGACTTTTCCTCGCCAAGAACGAGCTTTCTTTTGCGAGAATTACGCGTCGATCTTGCTGGACTCGCAGCTGGCTCCAGAATGTTGTGCGTACTCAGATCGCCGTCAGTGTCAAACAATGACCGTTCAGCTGCTTGTTTTATCTTTGCTTCAATTCGTAAAGCTCTTTTTGATAGCCGTTGTTTTGCTCCCATTCCATCACTTTCGCTCAATGACGACTTGTCCGAATTGGCACTGACTGATACGGACCGATCATGAGTGTGTATTGATGAATTCTCTGTATTCGGTTCTGATTCTTCTTCTCGTTGTTTGCTCACGAGATCTCCCATGGCAGACGAGTTTGTGTCGTTGTATGCTGCTCCGTTGCTGTTAGCTAGATACTGTTCCGTGGAATTTGGTTCTGCAGCTAACTCTAGGGATTTAGTGTCTGACTGATCAAAGCAAATACATCTATTTGGACAGAATTAACGAATTTACACACCTTCTGAAAGGTCATGATCGACCATCTTTGTCTAATGTCTGACGTTGTGTCAGTCTCTGAATCGAAGGGATTGCCACGCGCTCGTTTCACTTTCAATCCACGTGAGCATGGCAAAATATTTATTCCGCTCACTGCAGCTGACCAGGCCCACTGTTTTCCAATCGCCTTGTCTAATGCTGTTGCGTGTCTTTTGCGGATGATTAATCATGCTAGACCTCTAATGAAAATATGCCTTTTACATGTAGCGAATTTTATAAGTCACTGGTTAAGTTTTCTGGAAGAAAACGCTGGGTTCCTACTTACAAAGGCTGTAAATACCAGTGTTCCGTTGACGTTACAGAAAGTAAAGACAATTTCATATATTACACGGTAGCCGAACAAGTATCATTGATACTGGCACCTTCTTGAACTTTCATAGATTCAATATTCTATGGCATCATGCCATAATAGAGGTATCATGGCCTGTCACACACGATTCAGACCTCAAGTTTTGCATCCGGATACTGAACCCAAAATCAGCGTCTACTAGTGATGATCGTGTCGGAAGTCGGGCCATAGAAGCTACCTGGAAGAAGTTTGGTTGTGTTAGTGATATTTAGGAAGTGCAGTCAATAGTTCGGAACTCAAGTTATAAAATTCGCGTTATCATGGTTGATCGACAAAGTCAACTCCCAGGATGATCCTTTCAATCGTTGAGGGGCATTCTTCAATTATTAACACTGTGCTATGCTCGTAATGATGGCAAAGAAAGTATTGGAATTAGCAGCCGTTGATCTGCAGATACATATAGCATCAATCCAAAGGATGAAAGCTCCTGTGGATTCTTATGCCGTCGCAATAAAAAGGAATTATAGATTAAATTCACCTTCATCAATGGTTCAGGTGTCTACAGTGTAAATGTGCTAGGTACTTGCATCCATTGAATTGATAGTTTCCCGCCGCGAACTGTGGAAGATGGGTACCTCATGATACTCCACACTTTTACTAGCTTCTCATTTACCTGTGCCCAAGGCGTTGCAGAAAGGTTCAGGTTAGTCGCTTCCGGCAAAATGACGAAGAGATGCATTTGTTTATGTACGATGCAACTATACTGTAAATCTGCTTGGTTTAGCATTCACCATTTGCGTCAAGATCTAAAGCAAATGCGGGATCTTCTTCTCAATGGATAAATATAGCGGTATTTTAAATCTTGAGCAAAATTCTTCTTCTAACTTTCCTACACGCTCCTAAGGATATGGATTGGAAAGTGTTGGCATTTGGTTTTTTACATTGGTTTGATCCATCAATCATTTACAACAATTGACACTCCGAAGTTTCATGCATTAAAAAGTATCTTTTCGGCTCTGCTCAGGATATGTGGAAAAAACAAATTAATGCACTGCTTCTTTGCATACGCTTGAAAGCAAGCTACAGGAAAAGAGGAGCCCCTATAATAAAAAACTAAGCAATAGGGATAATGCCGATTTTACTATAATGAAGCAAACCATAGTTGTCGCTATAGGCATACTGCCTATGTTCCTGGAAACAGGTAAGAAATGTTATTTATCGGGTGGCTCGTATGATTGATCTGAAAGAAGTAAGCTTATTTTCCTTTTATGATTGACAATATTTACGTTGTTTATTGTTCAGAACATTGTTCTACTAGATTACGACATCTACGCATATGTTGAATAATGATAGCTTCTGTTCTATGGGCAGGAGCCTTGCTTTCATTTTGCATTATCCTTTTCTTGGCGCCGCGGACTTGACCTCTTATGGAATCCTTTCAGGAACTAGAATTCATATAATGATGAATGCTGCGTTCTAATTGCGCTTTTATTGGCTAAAACGTCATAGATGAGTGTCATTATTGACCGGTCTGAGGAATAACATCTTCTTCTATTGGCCCCAGGATCCCCTGGACACGTTGGACCCGTACACTTTTCCCGTAATTTCCGATCTAACTATAAGTTTTCTGCAAGGTGCATGTTTGTTTACAGTAGCATTCCCCTGAAAGGGGTAAACTCTCCTCTGAGAGCTAAATCTGGGTAAGGAACTTTGGGGAAACTCAAATTTTAGCTTTTACACTCCCGGCTTCTTTTAATACGCCATCCATAAACAGTTCTAGAGAAATACTCCTTGTATTGATAACAAACAACACCTGGAGGTACACCTGGAGGTATAATTGATACGAACATAGACGTCAAATACCGATGTTACCATGTTCTATAGAGTTCTACAATGATGACTAAACTCTATGTGTAACTTACTCTAGTTTGTGTTCTGGTCACCATTTTCCATTTTGGTACTAAGTCTTCTTATCATCTATGACACTTAGGTCTGCTTACCTCTTAACATTACAAAGAATCGGTATTACAAACTTTGTTTCGCAGCCTGGAGAAAAAGAGATGATGGAATATTTATTTAATATTGAGATGCTATTTGTGTAATAAATGTAGGGTTATTGTGTACGGGTTTGTAATATGAGATGAGAGATTGGCAGTTCCGGATAAACTATTACAAAGACAAAGAAAACCAGGGTTCAAGGGCGACGCATCATTGTGGAAATTAATGAACACAAGAAAAAAATCGTTGTTATCTGCGACGAATTATGGCACATATAAGGACCGCCAAGGACGACACTGTTGTATGCCGTTCTACAATGCGGCCATGGTAGTACGGTGCAACGTACTCTACCGCAACCCAAGGCGGCGGTTAAAATACTCTTTATACAGGATCTGGTGAATCAGACATGGACACGCATCATTAAGCTTTTTCGAAAAAAGGAGACTAATCACGATTAGTATCACCGACAGGTTAGAGCATGAACCTGTACGCATTTACTAATCGCCGGAGTTAACTGTACAAAAGGAATTGCTGTCCAAAAACTTCAGGTCGCCTGACAAAAGCTTGATGCCAGCTCCTGTTCACCAAAATGCCGGAAGAAGGTTTACTTGTTAAAGCAGTAACCCACCACAAGAGGTAGAGGCCAAACGAACCTACGTATGTAAATAGGTCTTGAGGTTTTTTCTTATTGCAGGTCAGCAATGCATGGTTCCCGGTGAGAGGAGGGCCAGTTGTAAGTCACACCTCCGAAACAAAAAATTGTCGGCTTCTGCAAACTGCGTTCGTTGTTTACAACCATGGCGGATTCAGAAGAGCAGCTCCAGACCAACACGTACATTTGGAGTCAGAGCGATGATCAGATCACCATATCTTTTCTTGTGCCCGAAAGTTGCAGGTCAAAGGACCTTGATATCGTCATTGAGACTCAACATATCAGAGCCGGGCTGAAAGGCCAGGAGCCAGTTATCAAGGTATGCAGCAGCATATATCCTTTTTGTTTTTTTTTATCAGAGCCTTTTACTTAACCATCGTTTCAGGGCAAACTGTTTGCTCCAGTGAACCATTTTGACTCTCTGTGGCAAATTGAGAAAAATTCGGCTTCTCCCTTTTCTTCCCTGACGGTGTCGCCGTCGTTGTCGATAGCCTCTTCTTATGCCTTTATGTCGTCACCTAACCATTCACCCAACTCGTCCATGATCTTACCGGCGCCGGCGCTCGCTGAGTCATTGACGACCGACCCGTCTTCTTCTGCCCAGATGGCTGACTTGCTTCAGCACACGGGAGCGCTTGGATCCTCTTCCGCCCAGTCGTCCCAACCATCCGTGGAAGACGAAAATTCCCAGCCGACATCACCTGTGGCTACTACACCTCCTACTCTAGCAACTCCTCCTCATCTTCAGGCTGAGGCATCCCAAAATCAGCAAACGCCGAAATATAGAATTCTTACGATACATTTGGAAAAAGCCAAAGAAGGCCAAGAGTGGGCCGTTCCAGTATCAGGTGGCTGGAAGTCAGAGATGGATATTGACATCACAAGTGCTTTTCATCTGGGTGGATGGTTTCAGAGCAGAATGGGAAATTTGGAGGTAATGTGATAGTTATCGGCATGGGATTCAGTTCATGACGTTTTCGGTTTGCAGAAAGCACTCCAGTACTTCTTGAGTGCCGCTGAACGTGGACATACGCGATCAATGCTCAAGGCGGCCGCGTTGTATGAGGTAAGCTAAGATTAGTAGTCGGAAGCAACAGTGGGTCTGACGCTGTATATGTGGGAAGGCCGACAAAGATGTTCTTGGAACCACAACGACTCCAGTGCCAAAAGATGCAAAGAAAGCGTTTGAATGGTACAAACGAGCGGCAGATGCTCTGGAGCGATTGGGTGGTACAAGCAGGAGCAATGGACCAGATCCTTTAGCCTGTTATATCGTAGGCACTACGTATGGAACAGGATCTCCAGAGGCCGGCGTGGAAAAGAATTATGAGATGGCGTTAGTGTACTATAATCGATGCATGGCTATCACCGCTCCACGTATCGATGCCGACTTTAGCGTTGTGGATCAGGAGTTTATTCCAAAGTCATATCTACGAAGTCACGTACCTCACACGGCTGATGAACGTCATTTCTGCAGCGCCGCTTTCCAGACAGGATTGATTTATTTGTATGGTTCCAGTCCTAGCGGTGAAGTGGTGCACTCTGTTACAGATGTGCAGGTGGATCCTCAATTGGCTGTTCGATACTGGAAAGAAGCCGCTCTGTTGGGCCATGCACAGGCATCCTACAATATTGGCATCATGTTTGCTAATGGCATAGGCGTGGATAAAGACCTGTTCATGGCTGGCAAGTGGTTCGGTCGTGCTATCAAGTTGGATAACACCGGAAAACTTGTCATTCCTGAAGGAGTCAATGTAGTTGACTGGGATATGACAAAGGAAGCAGCAGCAGCAGCTTCGGAACAAAAGGAGAAAGAGAGAAAGATGGCAAAGCGTGGCAAAGAAAGGCACAGAAAGAAGAGGAGGAGCAAACGCAAGAATCAAGACGATAGCCTGATCCCGATTTGCTTCTTGTTAGGATCAGTAGCAATGGTTGGCGTGGCATTCTGGTGGTACTATAGAGGAAATCGTCACAATCATTGATAAACAGTTAACCGAGCGAAGGATTGCCGAGAAAGAAAAAGCAAAAAAGCTATACACTACTTCCCAAGAAATTTACCGTTTAAGAAGAAAAAAATACTTTAGACACTAATATGCATTGACCGATAAACAACCTTATATGTCCTTGTGTAGACTTCATCTTTGCCCTTCGTTTTAGCTTCAGCCTTACCTTGCCTCTGGTTGATTTGTCATCAGCATCTTTGGCGCTTCTAATGTAATTATCTTTTGCTTCATGCTGCTGGTACAGAATAGCAATCAATTGTCTTTGACTATAGAGATGGGATATGTGACCTTTAGTATGCATTTGCGTGTATGCACAATTTAAGATCAAAGGTTCGTATGAGACAGTTCATTTTGTGGCGTTTACCGTGTTTGGAGTACTTGGAGACCGGGTATGGTTTTCCATCCATTTGAAGTTATTTGGCATTACTTCCACATGAACCCTGCGATTTGAAGTACGTCTTCTTTTCATTTAATGCTATTAGTTGCCTGTTGTTCTCCTCCATATTACGTTCGATTTACGCTCTCTCGTTATCCGAGTAAGAGATGGTCAGGTATAGCGTTCCATTATCTCGCCCAAAAGACACTTTAATATAAAAGGTCGATTGTCTCGTGCAAAAAACGTGTCAGAGATAAGCTTCTTTTATTTCATGCAAAGCCCTGCGAGAAGCAGGATGCAGAAAACATGTCGATGGTAGTGTCCCATCTTCTCATGCGAATGGTGTGTCAAATATAGGATTCTATTGTCTCATGCAACAGGCGTGTTGAAGACAGGGCCCTATCGTTTTGTACAAAGATACTTCAGGCAATAGGAAGTGATGCGTATTTGTAGGGAATATTAACCTTTCCTTTTTCTTTGGCCATATGTTTTAGTCGCCTTCTTTATCGATACAACATAGATCAAAACTACCGGGTAAACGAAAAGATATCGACATAAGAGATGCAAAGATTACCTAACATATGATCCCAATTTGTCTGAGCATGAACTCAGTAGGATTAAGTATGATGTGCAATGCTTTCAATGAAGGGAATCTTTATGATGACATATATTGACTTCAATATCATGTATTGATAAATGCGAAAAATTTTCCAAAAAAAATATCCAGGCACGAGCGGCGAGATACACTCATAGTAAATGGGAGACATCACCTCACCATTTCATTTTACTAACCATGAAATATGTTACACGCCGTTTCAATAAATGGCGCACCCATGGGGACGGTTATTAAGCTCATGTAAGCAATCTTTCATAGTTTGTATGCTAAGCAGGTACCTTTGCTTTTTCCTTTTAAGTAGCGTAACTGTACTTCAATGAAGGTATGCATGGCACAATCCTACACTGCTTTACTTTGACTTAGATCAACACAAGCACATAGGCTATGTGCGACATCATGTAAAATATCTACAAAGAGGGCGGCCAAGGGTCATTCTTATTTACATCAGGCATCTCTTTTCGTTGACTCTGCCGGTCTAAGGAAAAGCAATATTTACACATCATGATCACTTGCCCAGCAGAACTTGTCTGTGTCAATCTCTTGTGGCAGAAGGGTTTGTTCCTCTTACACTCTTATTCTGGGCTGATTAATTCACTGGCCTGCGCAAAAATCATTAAGGATAAGTAACGTTTGTTTCAGAAAACATGAAGGACAAATACCTCCAATAGCTAGGACGCATAGGATAGTGTCAGCTCAAAAATCACCTGCCCTCTTATCGCCAACTCCATCGAAAATAAAGTATTAATACGGAAGTTCAGAGTATGCCATCAATTGATGATCATGACACACATATCACATCGTGCTGTTAGCGCTTACAAATTGCGCCGTGAGATTTCCAGGACATGTAAGAGATGTTTGAGAAGAGTTTATTCTTGCATGCTATGAGTATGTATCATAGATGGCATCAGCGCGCCGGATACGGTACTTCCTTATGCCATCTGTATGAGCTTTGATGGTCCAATATCGTGTGAAATTCTTTCTACAGATGAGTATACATGGTAATCCGATCAGATAAGCAATCTCGGAGAACTTTTTTATGTTTTCCCGGATGGACATCAGTGATGGACATCAACTTCAATCTCAGGTATCTTGGTATCCTAAACTGGTAGAGTATCGTTACCCGGTATTGTACAGTCCGCGTTGTGACACTCTGTAAATTTATTTGGCTTTAGCTTCTTTTAAAATGGTAGATGACTTACTGCAAACCTGCATCGTCTCAGATCAGACGCTAGTTTATCGTGAGATATGCAGGAACGAAGTGATAGTCAATTATTTTTACCAATATAAGCGTATGTTCCAAGCTAACGTTTCTTAAGCAGTTCATTCACCCCCCCCTTACTTCCCTTTTTTTTTCATTTTGGGAACAAGGAAGTGGTAGTTTGCAAAAAGGAAGCTATTGGGATATAGAAGAGAAAAAGAAAAAAAAAATTCAAATTCAGTTATCAGCTGGTTATAGTTGAGGGCTATGTTGGCGTAACCACTGACAAATCAAAAGGTAATATAGAATATTTGACAATCCGCTGTTGACGATTACGGTAGTTTTCAAAGTCTCGGGCCGAAGAGAAAAAGGTGGGGAAGCAGCAAGTTTTATAACCGTTTGCGTTTTTCTCTATCATGTAATCTAACCTTGCGTGGTGAAGGTACACCCATTGCACCAATGGTATATTTCTTATCCGTGAACCAATAAA
The DNA here is from genome assembly GCA_000697055.1 of Saksenaea vasiformis B4078. Lineage (NCBI taxonomy): Eukaryota > Fungi > Mucoromycota > Mucoromycetes > Mucorales > Saksenaeaceae > Saksenaea > Saksenaea vasiformis. The sequence continues at coordinate 59,174 of JNDT01002238.1, read as the reverse complement.
GTGCAAAAGGGAAGTGAGCAGGTGAGGAAACATCACCCGAGGAAATTCCAGACGGGCAAGAAAAGTGGCTCGGGTTTTGGACTCTTCTGATTTGGGACATCACCTCATAAGCTTACCTTTTTTTTTTTCCTTGTTTGAACCCCTGGCTTTCCCCTTTACTCTTTTTTTTTTAAAGACCAACATTCAATCGACTTCATTACGTTTCTTCCACAAGTCATTCATGAAGCAGTTTACGCATAATAACGCTGCTCCGAATGTCATTGTGGCATTAGGTGCCGAACAACAATTTCCTACTCCTTCTTCAAAAGGGCCTCTCTCTTCTCAACTAGAAAATGGAGAGACAACCCGTTGGGCTTGCCACAAAGCCGTTCTCGCTGAATCATCGCCCTATTTTGGTGCGATGTTCGAAAGTGAATTTCGCGAATCTGGTGCAACCATCGTCTTTTTACCTCGCGGCATTTTTACTGCGGCTGCATTGGATGGAGTGCTTCATTATATGTATACCAATGAAATCAATATTAGCATTCCCGGGTCAACCGACGAAATTACCAACCCCGCTGCATTGGACTTACTCCAGAGCATCTATTCGGCGGGCGATTATCTCGGAATGACAAGTCTGTGCGACGCTGCAGTCGATCGCATGGCTGAAATGGCGCATCATTGGAATTGTCACTGTGAAAGTTGCCTAGAGACCGTACCTCGCCTTCTTGCGTTTACTTCTCCACGATCACGTAATTCGGACGACGAGAAAATGACCTACATGATGGAGAAGGCGTTCACAATACTAACAGGCAATCCAACCAAAACGCTGCAATCGTTCTGGACAAGTCGTGAGTTGGCTCGTCTGCTGACTCTCTCCCCGGAAACCGGCCGATGCCTCTCACAACAAGTTCTCTTGCGAATGAATAAAAGCAATGCCATCGAATCTCTTTACGCATGTTATCAAGCCTCACAGACACTTGTCCAGGAAGACCCCGATCTCTTGTGGAGCACACTTTTGAACGACACTATATCAGCTGCTCAGTCGCGTGCAATACAAACAGTCGCTACGCACTTCCATTTTTACTGTTCACAATACCCAACTTTGCTGTCTTGCATTGATGGGATCAAGTATTCGTACGAATTTCTCGAATATATCCTACAACAGACAATCGAAAAGCAGATGGATATCTATAACGCAGGCATCTTTTACCAAGGCATTGTACGTCACTTGATGTGCCGTCATGCTGTGCAGCACTGTGAAAAAGTGCGACTCATATTACAAAAAGCAAAATCATCCGTTATCAATTATATTTTCACACATATCAACGACATCAAGCAGGACGGCAACCTAGACAGACTCGACAAGGGTGTCATAGAACTTCTTGCCCAAGGTTAGTGATAACTGTTTGTTATTACATCGATGAAAGCTAATATTGAAAATCCGCTTTAGATCTCACTATACCAGTAAAGTTCCTTGAAGGAACTGAACAGACCCAGAGACGAGCTCCGCGAAAAGCTTCCGAAAACACTTCTTGTACGAGTCATCTTGGACTCCTCAAGAGGCTTTGGAGCCAACCGCGGAAGAAGTCCAAAACAGGAGCACATAAATTTTCCACTACCAAAATGCTCCATCAACTATTACCCATGCGTCTTTCAAGACGTTCGGCCCAAGTAGTTGTTGGCAAGCGAGTTCAACTACACCATAATATGATTGGCACAGTCTCTTATGTCGGCCATGTCTATTTTGCAGATGGCATCTGGGTCGGAGTTGAATTAGATCGTGGAGGTTTGTACAGTTTGAAAATAGTCGCAACGTGTATCATAAACTCACAGCAAACTCTTTTTTAGTGGGAAAATGTGATGGTTCCATAGATGGCCATCGTTATTTCCAGACTCGCCCTAACCATGCTGTATTTGTTCAAGCCTCAGATATCATTTCCACTATGTGATTATTTACCCGCACAACATCCATGTTGTATTGACATTCCCATTTCAATGTATCATTACTCACTATTCATACCCATTTTTTTATTTTAAATCTCTGTATTCCTCAAAGTCTATCTGTAAATACATGTTAATAGGCCGTGTTTGCTATTTTATCCTTTCTTTCGCTAAAGCTGCAATAACTGGTAACAGATGACGCTATTCTTCGGCGAATGGAATGGGTTAGAAGTTCTTTTTTCTCTTTGCATGATATACACAAGGATGCAGCATAAGCATGACCTAAGCAGGCTGGGGTTCTGGTTAGCAAAACAGAGGCAGGCCAAATTCAGTTGTCCTTTAAATATCCTCAATACCTGTATCGTGCTGCTGATTCTTGCCTTTCTTATGTCGCAGTAAAGTCTGGTCTGGTCTCATGCCAACATAGTGCAGCTGTTGTTACTTGTCGCACGTCAGTTGCCTTTTACTCGTTAAATGAGGGAGGCTGGGGCATGTTCGAAGATGATTCACTTTTCTTTTCTACTCGGGTTACGGCACTGCTCCGCCAGATGTTATATCTTAATCTTGTTTTACCTATTCTCGCTTTATCGGCGTTTTTATTGCAGCTACTGACACTCTTAGGCAATTCGCCGGGGCTTCGTGAAGTCTATTTCATACGAGTCGATGTATTGGTCTTGTCGGGATTCTTTGACGGCTTGTACGACATTGTTCATCAGTCTGAATTTCCTAACTATCTGACATTGGCATCGCTCATTGTTTGCGAAGGATATTTCGCCACGCATGCAGAATTCTGTACCAGTCCAAAGATTGGTTATCGTTACGGTAACGGAGTCATCTAAATAGGGTGTTGTATGGATAAAATTAACCTATACGTCTGTGACGAAGAATAGACACGGGTGGTCTAGTACGTTTGTTAATGGATGCAATCCCAAACCGATACCACATTGCTTTGTCAGTTGCACAGGCTGGTGTTCTGATCCCTTCCGTTATTATCAGCTTCATCACCGCTTGCGCTTCCTACTTGGGTATCTGTTTTTGCCGCAAACAGGGGAGGAGTGTCTTGTGTCGTAGCCTAATACTTGTTTTGATACTGCTGTCTACGCTGTTCGCTCTTGGCTCGCTGGCTGTTGAAGTGGTAGGCTATGTGGCTGCACAAGACGCGCTTCAACGAGCAGCATCTAGGATACCAGGAAATGATAACAATGAGTTACGTCTTGTACCGTCTATAGGTGCATCCATTTGGCTGACTGTGGCTGCTATTGTTGTACTGCTTATCATGTCAGTGATTGCCTGTATTGGCTGCTTCGGAAGTTACCGTCAGCGACGCAAACAACGAGAAGAAATCCAGGAATATCAAGCACATCAGCAACAAGAGCATCAAGAACGACAACAAGATCAGCAGCAGCAACAAGAGCGAGAGCGAGAGCAAGGGCAGCAGCAAAACCAAGAGCAACGAAAAGAAGGTGTAGAAGTGTCGACAGCCTAATTTATATGCATACGCAGAGTTACATCTTTTATTGTGATAAGGGTAGTGCCATGAAATTTGTCCTTTGTTACCATGTATTATCATTTCCTTTTTTTTCCCTGTTCAAATGGGATGTTGTTTTTCTCTTAGCAGAATCATTTTTATTCCATCCATATCTACCGTCCATACTGTGCATTTCTTTTTCGAAGAAAGCGCTATCGCACCGCGCATAATCGTAAAGCGGTTAGGTAAACTAGCTCGGCATTGTGTGTGGCGCGGTCGGATGCACGCAGCCCGTTGTAAGCTACATGTCCGCCTAGTATTCTACTTTAAGGCAATCATAAACTCATATCTGTACTTCTTGATAAAGTATGATCTTCGTATGGTGCCACATCGTACTGGGAGTTACATGCCGTTTTTGTTTCGTGATAAATTTAGTCTTCAAATATTGAATCGTAGCAGTTTGCCCTTTTGCAGTATACAAGGAAGAAAAAGCAGATTACTGCACAGAAGAAGTCGGATAGACCGTGGATGTACAAAATTTCCATTTCAGACAGATATACTAGTAGTTTGGGTAGAGATCAGTGCTGCCCAAAGATTAAAGCAATCCCGCATATCCGCGTATCCTCGAAAGACACCTTCTGTTTTTCATCGTACCCTTTCTAGTTATGCTTCTACGTCTATTTTAAAGTATTTTGTATTAATTCCGACGGATCCCTACACTGCTCATGTACTTTTATATCTGATGTCCGTCGATGATCAAGTTGAGGTAAGTAGATTACGTGCTATTGTCAACTTGTGTGCTTATGACTGCATATTCAATTACACACTTCCCGGAAAGTAAACTCGCCCAATAACGAGAATAAAATTCGTTCAGATGGAAGATCAATTCGCTTGATGGCAAAAACAAAATTCGAAATGTAAATTCGTCTTTGCTGGCAAATCAGAAAGAAGTATCCAAAGCGCAAAAGGCATCCAAGGTGTAAAAAGTATCCAAGATGCAAAAAGGTATCCAAGATGGAAGCGTGTTCTCATTGGCTAAACAGCCTCTTCTTCGAAGTTGGCATACCCATCCCCACCTTCTCTTTTTTTCTGTAATTTTTTTTGATCGCATTCTTCTCGCCATGACAGACAAGTTGCAATGCAATGTGTGTGGTGATTGGTTTCTGGATAGGATTGGACTCAAAAACCACAAGACTACAGTGGGCGCGCGATATAACTATGCTTGATATAACTATATTCTCGTTAAAGTTATACCATCAGAATTTTTTTTGGCTGTTCAGGCTTTAGTATAACATCGCTCGTTATAGTTATAAGTTATACTGTTCTGGACAAAGTATAATAGGTGAAATAGTTTTACCGACCTATAGAAGTTTACCCGAGCTGATGATTTCCCAACTGGCAGACATATTTATTGAGTCAAAAGTTACAAATATGAACAGGTTGCCTGAGCTGCTAATAAATCACACTTTCGATTTGCCTTTGCGATCTATCTTGAGATAATCACCAATAACTGTCTGCTTTTTCTCTTGTGTACTGCATTCTAGCTCCCTGAGCTTTCTGGAAAGCAACAAATCGAGCTGAGCATCCAGTTTCTTTCCCAAGTCCAAAGTGGTGCGCAGTTGCTGGATATGATCTTTCTGCTCTGATATAGGCATAGTTGTACGCATTGCAATCGTGGGCAAGTCGTCTCCATCCCTACTAGTACCTACTTCCTCCTCGACGTCTTGAGCTCCAGACACCGCTTCCAACATAAAATCGTCTGAATATGTTTCGTGACAAAGAAGATCTTCGTCATCAGACACCAAGGAGATTGATTCTGCAGATATTGTTTCATCGTGAACTTCCTGCAAACTCTTCGTAATATCTTCCATGGTTTCCTTGTAGTTTTCTGTTTCAGCTGTTTCCTCATCGGCTTTCTCGTCTGAGGTAGGTGGCATCAATCCGGTCTTCCTGAAGCAATTTACTATTGTGGATGGAGTGACCCGGCCCCAGGCTGTTAAGGAGTACTGCATCGCAGTCAACTGGTCAATCGCGTAGAATCCTGATATGTACTTCTTTATTGAGAAGCGTAATGCAGCAGTTCTATACTGCATTGCTCTAAGCAAAGTTAGTACTGATTATAAACCTGTAAAACAGTTTTGTACCTGTAGTGAGACTTGAATGATTTAATGATTCCTGCATCCAATGGCTGCAATCTTGACGTGGTATTAGGTGGGAGCATGCATATTTCGATGTTATTCAATTCTCGAGTTAGCTTATGGGAGGGCGCGTTGTCGAGCAGCATTAAAACCTTTTCTCCCTTGTGGACTCTGCCAATCAAGAGATCCAACCTTCGCATGATCTTGCGGAAAATACAGCTATCCATCCATGCTCTAGAGTTCGAATAGTATTCGATTCCATAGTCCTGGGCTAAGTTCGATTTAGTAACTATATTTTTATCTTCTCACTTTACCTGTTTTCCCCATAAAACATTTAGGTTTCGCAGCCTTTCCAATAAAAAATACGGGTGACCTCCAAGCATTCGTAGCATTGACGACGAAAACGATCGTAATTCGACTTTTGTTCTGCTTCAGACCTGCAATCGGCTCCTTGGAAATAGTCCTAGTAGGTACCTGGCTATAGAACAGACCAGTCTCGTCCAAGTTATACACGCGGGAAGGGCCATATTCAATTATCTTCTGCCTAATCGAGTCTATGCTTTCTTGCGTTCTTTCATTGTCGAGGTCAACAGATCCGGCCTCGCCATAAATACTGTGGCATTTAAGACCTTGGCGCTTCTCAAAATTTGTCAACCAACCATCGGAGAAGTTGAATTGACTGATGTCAATGGCTAACTTTTTCGCAAATCTTACTGCTTGATCACGGATCACTTGTCGATTAAGAGAAATCTTGTTTGCGGCTGCTTGATCAACCCAGACACCTAAGGCTTTCTCCAACTCAGCAAAAAGCGGAACTTTTCTGCCGTTTAGCTTTCAGCTCCTGTTTGCTCATTTCTTCATAGGTGTCCTTCCTCTTAAGAATGCCAGAGATAGCCACCTGGGACGGGATCTTGTTCAATTTGAAGGTATCGTACGCCCACTTAGCAACTCCTTCTGAGATTTGCCAGACTCTTCTGCATGGTGACAGATCGCCAAGCGTTGAGCATTGGAAATACAGGCTCTTGTTTGGGTTTTCCTTGTGTTTTCAGTGTTGACAGACATTATAGATACCAGAATATACCCATCTTTTCCTCTATATTTATATCTATCATCTTCAAAGACCTCTCGGACTGATTCGGATGATTACTGTCTTTCAACTATTGTTATTTTTATCTTACAACCATTATTGGATCTCCCAATGTCAATAACATAACTCTTGGCACATCATTATCATATCTAATCCCGTCTGTCCTTGTGCTATTCTTGTCATTCAGTGTCTGATCAATGGTCGCATCAGTCAGACCAATGAACCAATAGGAAGCGTCTTTTTGTTTCGGACATTTAATTCGATTTAATTGTATTCTCGCTTGAGTTATCAAGTTCTGCTGAAAATTAGGGTATAGTTATATCGCGCGCCCACTGCACTCCATGTTGATGAAATCCTTGCTGGAGAAAGTAAGTCTCCTTTTCCCGTTGTCGTTGTATGCATTTATTTTTAATGGATTTTTGAAAGGCAAACAATTGGTGAAACTGGACCGATGAGGGTTTCCGTTGTCCTGTTTGTGAAAAGCATTTCGTGTTAACAAACAGTTTTCGACAGTATTTGGCTCGTGAAGACCTGTCTGCAACCATGTCACGGGAAAAACGGCATTAGCAGTAACTCTGATGAACAACAAGCAGCCATAACCTCACCAGCCGATCATGGCGGTGTGGAAAATACGCCAACGGATAAAGCTTCGCAGCATATTCCACCAGCAACTTTGGAACTGGAAAATGTTCAGGCAGCACCGCGAAAACTGACAAGATTCAGTGTCTCCGATGCCATTCTCGATCCTTGCGGTTCTTTATTTGCTGACGACGATACGAAAAACCTCAAGATTTTGCTTTCCAAGACCGGACAATGGAAAACTATTTCGTACGATTGCGGTGACAGGGAGTTTAGAAAAGCCCCACTGCCTGATGAAGATGTGTTGATTACTTCATGTACGCTGGCCGATGCTGACTCGTTCATTCACCATGTGAAAACATCATGGTAAATATTTTTGAAGGCACGTTGTAAATCCAAGTATAACACGTCTATTGTGAATTATTTTTCATAGTAAAGCTGCCAAGCAGCTTACAAGAACCGGCTGCACTGAGTTGACGGAAGAGCTATGCTACATTCTGAACCGAGATTGACTTGAATATCCTCAGCTACGATACTGTGGCTCGCAGATACTGGCAGGCGCTATACATGTTGAAGGCACGACAGCAGTCATCTTGAATACCATTGAGTTGTACAGCCGCGATTGTCTGACGGATGCTCATCATGAGCAACGACAACCTGGATCATCATCATCCTTTCGTGAACGCCGTGGCCTCTATGGTTATTTGAATATTTGTTTACACACTTTGCACCATCGGAAAAAACGCGCGTATTTGTTGACTTGGAGTCGATCCATTCTGCGAAATCAATGCTGCCAGATAAGCAAAAAATATCAGCGCAAGACATGCGCCTCCTTTAGTCAAATGAGGCAACTATGCTCAAAATTTCATTCACTCTCAACGTACACCAACTGTCGCGCGTCAGCGTCGATTACTTCGAGGTTGGAGTTGCAACCTTCTAGCATTTGGACGTTGCCCAACAATGATAGCTCACAACATATCCCATCCCAAGATAAGGCTGGTTTCCATCTTGTTTCGCACAATCGCGGTTACTGTCAATTGCCCAGGGAAAGATGCCGTTTTGTCTCCTGACGAAGTGGAGTCTGTGCGTGCTCTGGTCAAAAACTGTGCCATTACGACAATTTTGGAGAATTACTGGGCTGTGTCTTGTTGGAGGGTCCGAGTTCACGTAAGTTATCACTACGGAAAACGGGAAATCTGCTAATATACAGCCAGCGACTGGATGAATAGAAGTCTGGAAAAATCCAAAATTCGCCGAATCCGGATTAAATCAGAATCTCGATATTTTTCCTGGATACCAGCAGAACTGCCATTCTATGTATATCTCCAGTAGCGTGAATGCAATTTATCAGACGTTTTGTGTAGATATGCTTTTATTATATGCGCGATAGCGGTACTGCAGCATAATCAATCGATGCTATAAAAAAAAGGATCCAAAAATAGTTCTATATTGGCACACCACGTTAAGACAGTTAATTGTATTCTTAGTCTCTTGGGGCCGGCCCCATTCGCTCTGCGCAGTCCACTTTGGCGTAGCTGTGCTGATATTTTCATTTTCTTTGCCTGACGTCTCCGCAGAGGGTGCACGGGAGTTGGATATTAAGGGTCGGCAGGTATGTCTTGGAAATCGAATAAGGAAGGAAGGTAAGTAAGGTCAACATTAACTGCTCATCAAAATGACTCTCTGTTAAAGTCAAAGCTTGAAATCAAAGGAGCGCCTTCGTCATTTTCATCATCTGAGAGCTTTTTCAGCTTTTCATACGAATTCATCCAATACTTGGAAAGCATCAATCTTGCCCTCCAATAACCAGCACAGGTCTTGAGCGGAATACTCTCTCCATCAACTTGTCTTCCAGCTTCTCGTAGCCCAAGTTCGCGATGAGAGTGTTTATTTGCTGAGAGAGAAGAAATGTTACTGTGTCCATTTGTTCTTGAATAAGTCTTTTGGTATCAGTAAACTCTCTGCTGATCTTCGCGTTAATCGTAATGGCTATAGTCAACTTTCGCTAAGTGTCTTCATCGCTCATAGTTAGAAAAAGGAGTGTGTGATATTGATAATAAAAACCAGAAGTATTTGTGTCTTTTATTTTGTAATATATGCATCCATGGACAGAATTGAAAGAACCTCAAAGTACTGCTATTATACTGAGAGCATAAATATTTTTTACTGGATATTTCTAGATTTCAAAATGTATCTTTCCTGGAAGTAAATATTCTGAACTTATACAGAGAATATTTTTCCTTTACTCGTGTGTATGTTTGCAGACATTTGATTCCGGAAACGCACTTACCGCCAAGATAGCTATACATATCTATCAGTATTTGAACAAACATGAACGTCTTAAAAGTTTGAGACTTTTGCGTCATTATTGGCAGAAGTACTACGGGAAGATGCATCCCGTATGATTTATGGATATTTCCAGTAATAGAATATAAAAAGCGCAACCAGCAGAAGTTTACCGGATACAAATTACTTTTCCAGTACTTGGCTGTATATTAGCAGAATTCCCATTTTCCGTAGTGTATTTGATACTCTGACGAAAAGATGATGAAGTAATAATGCAATTCCCATCTTTCCTTAGCGCAAATTGGACCCTTGATGGACGCAGAATGTACTTAAAGTAGTGTAAAAAGTGATTCAATAAACAGTATATAGTGGTCATGCTTATGAACAATTTTAATGGGCATGGAATCAATGCTACATAGGCGGGCATCGCAAACGCAAAAAGAAAAAAGGGTAGGGAGGCGGATGAGGAGTAAGAGAACGAGCTCTGCACTGCATTATGAGGTAATGGTTTACTTCAGTCTACGACTGCTGCTTCTTCTTCGCTTTTTCAAGTCGACGTGCTTCCTTCTGTTTTTGTTTCTCTTCCTCGACCTATACAATGACGTTAATGATCTATACAACACCTCATTTTTCACTTGTACCTCTTGCTTGTGTCGCTCAATTTCATTCAACAATTCTTCCTTGAATGGCCACGAATTGGGAATACCGGGATCCTTATGTGCTTCTATAATGCTGTAAGTAATCTATGCCAATAATAGCTCATTACTTACTCTTCCTCTGGGGATTCTTCTTGGCTAACTTCTTTTGCTTTTTATGATGTTCCTTCACTTTTTTCTCGATCTTGTATCGATGTGCTGCTTTAACTCGCTTACTTTTCGGCTCTATATATATTGTTAGTTATTCTGTTGAATCTTCATGCGATCACTAGTACTTTTGGCGACCATAGTTGTTATAAAGGAGAGTTAAGCCAGAAGAAAAAAAAAAGGGAAGATCATACAAATTGGGCAACTAAGCCACCCAGGCATCTCCAAAATGGGAAGCTCACAGCACTAAAAAGCCACTAGCAGCTGCATCGGTTTCATTATCACTAACAGCATTCTTACTTCATAGCTTATACATCACGGATCAAGGAAATGCTTAAATCTTTAATTAGCAATCCTTATTTGTTTGATAATTAGATTATCTATAGAACATATAGCCATCAATATCATGCCGACAATTCATAGACAAAAGTAGCCGTTTTTCTTCTGCTATAAAACAGTCGATTCTTGAAATGAGATTTGAAAGCACAAATAATCACAGGGTACTCCCTAGACTGCTTTTCTAATACTAGCCGCAGTAATGTAAGGGATATGCAGCAAAGAAGGTCTTTTAGGAATGAGAACTGGGGCATTTTGACTGTTGCCCGTTTACGATGAATAAGCGATACTTTGCGGAGTTGTCATTTTTCACTAATGAAACGTTCTTTGATGTTTCTGAAGGTAATAGACTCCCAAGTTTGGCCGATTTTCTTTATTTCTTTGACCAGATTTAGTCTGCAGGCCCTAAGGGGCTGCACAAAGAAAGATGACAAAACATAAATATATATAGCGTAGGCTAGTCCTATGAACACCTATCTGCTTGTTGTATGTTTTGGTGCTAATGTTGTGGTAGGCCACATGACAGAGAAAAAAAAATTTTTTTTTCTCTCTTTTGAAGGAACCTTCATTAACGTAGGTGTACATACTTCCTTTAATCAAAAATAGATTTGAATTTCATGCAAATTCAGGTGGTAGGATATCACTTAGACAACAGAAACATGTGTCTACATACAATTATTATTATAAATAGAATGTCTTTTTTTTTACAGGTGGCAAAACATATCTTAATTAGAGAGTAGTCAAGTTATTGATGACTTCAATACCGAATGCCTGGTAATGGGTCATTGTACAACATGATTTCGGGTAATTCGGCCGAGCGTAATGACATGAAACAGTGGCACTGTACCCAATATTCTTGACCTGATATAAGTTTTCTGCTCCTGAGGCTATGAGCATGAGTTTGCGTTATACAAAAATAACTTTATTTCGTTTTTTCATGGTTTCTAAATCTGAACTTGGCAATTGATCACTTACTTTTTCTGACGTCTCCGGTGCACCTCAACAAATGGAAGTCTCCTCATTTCGTTCACTGGAACAATTTCTTCTTTCTTAAAAGAGAAATTCTATCTATTTCTCACCGTAACTTCTTCTCTTTTCCCATCCTCTAACCCCCCTTTCTATGGAACGACTGAGGCTGGAGTCAAGGAACAAACGCCTTAAAGTCGGTCGTGCATGCTATACATGTAGAGCTAAAAAGATCAAGGTACTGTCATTTCGAGTAATGTCGTTGAGCAAACATCGAATGAGGAGAAATCCTGTCATGTTAGTTCGGATGATTGCCGCGATCTTTACTTATTGCAAAGAGCTAACTGTTCTCTCCCACTGCATGGATGGGATAAATTTCCATAGTGTGACGGTAATCGGCCATGTATGCAGGTAATGCATTCTATTCTTGTACGATCCCATCTGACAGCTATTACTTTAGTGTAAAGGTGCGTCTTTGCGCTTCCCCAGAAACAACTAATAATAACACCATACTAAATTTATTTATCTAGCAAGAGGACGGCCATGCACATTCAGCAAAGATGGTCTATTTGATCCAGATCAGGAACAATCAGAAGAATCAAAATCGGAAGACTCAAGCGTTTTACACACCGATACCCTGGATCTTGCGGAAGATGAATCTGTCTTGTTTGCTGATTCCAATGAGTATCAGCTGAACAGAAGCAAACGGCGAGCATTGCTGCATGAGTCGCGGGTCAGCAAGGTTTTGGCTTCATTTGGCGACGACCTGCGAAAACTGAGCATCAATGACAGATGCCCCAAACGCCATAATGCAGACTTGGAAATTGATCCATTCGGCAACTTCATTCAATGGATGCCTGACCCACCGCTTCCCACCAAATATACCGGTTCAGTCGAGATGCCATCCCGCGACGTTCAGATAAACCTTATTGGCATTTTTTTTGAAGAACGTTATGAGATTACTCCAATGATTCCAAAACGTTACTTTTACGACCAATTGGAAAGAAAAGGTCCGCTGATCACGCCATTACTGCTAAATTCTATCTACATGCATACATGCAAGTTCACCGACATGCCTGATGTTCCCAAGACGGACGTCTTTTTTCATCGAGCCAAACGTCTCCTGGAGGATTTCCTGGACGTGCCACGAGTCAGCACAGTGGTTGCACTCATGCTGATGTCTCAGTACGAACCTAGTCCTAACATGTACCGCAGTGGAGCCCAACAATGTCGTTCCTGGATGTACAGCGGCATGGCATTTCGAATGTGCCTTGAATTGGGGTTGAATACAGAAAGCAACATCAGCAAGGAGCTAAATGAAGAAGAGATTGAAACCCGTCGTCGCGTCTTTTGGAGTTGCTACTGTCTTGACAAATTCCAAAGCTCTGGCTGGGAGAGACCATGGATGATTCCTGCTTCTATTGCAAATACTGAATTGCCAGGTGTTCTTCCCGAAGACGACTCAGTGGAACGTGGCATAATCGAAGGCGTTAGAGCTAAAGTGGAACTTGTCCTTGTGAGCGAGGAAGGCCTGTCTCTCCGTTCATGCGCAGCTCTTCATGGGATTGCAGACAAGATGGCTTTTTTCTCACGTGTCCATGAGTTTTATGACAAGCTTCTTGTCTGGCTTTGCGCTCTGCCTGCTTCATTACAATGGAGCCTACCACCTACGGCTACGGTAGAAGAGGTAGCCGAGTTACCACGCCCTAGACCGATGATAGGCCACATGCATCTTATTTACAATCTCCTGGTCCTGGATGCCCTTTGCCATTTACCAAATGACCAGCACAACTTACTTCAGAGACGGATACGAGCAACGCATATCACACAACTTGTGCGTCACATGTGTGTTCAACCAGCAACCATTATCAAGTTCGACTACACAGTGCATTGTGTCATTTCAGCTATCAAGATACATGCTAAACACATTCATGACAGCCACCAGGAGGTCTCACAACAGTCTCAAAAACTGTACGAACAGTCGATTCAGACACTTCAAGAAATCCGAAAGTATGCCATTATCCCCAATGCCGACAAAATACTGCAATACATCCCGAATGCTCAGCAACAGGTTTCTGAGAACGAAAAAAATCTACAGGATAGCATGGCCCAGATCGCATCACATTCCCTTCAGCAACCGTCTGTTACAACAGCGTTCTCATATGAAGAAGGTGCATCTCCACAATCAGTGGTGACTGTATTTCCACATACTGGTGTGCACGAATCGCTTATGGAAGAGAGTGGCAGATCACAGGCATTCGTAGATAGTATCTCTTCTTTCAACCCGAACTTTCACGAAGAACAAAGGCCAGGAGCAAATAACTACAGCGTTTTGTCCATACGCCAGGCACCTGTATGGGAAAATGTGGTGACGCCTTGTTGGACGCCGTCAACCGTGCATCAAAACTCGTTAAATAATCCTTACACATCCTCATCATCTGCAGGCACGATAACCAGTGAAATCAATACAGGTAAGCAAGTATCCAATGAACATGACTTTTCTGTCCGAGATGTGTTCCCCCTACACTCCTCTTGTCAAGTTGCGGGTAACATATACAGCTCCATTTATGAGGAATAGACCTTCTGATATTTACGCTATCGAGATGAGACCGTTGTAGATAACCTGAACTCACGCAGTCTTCATGTAACTATAGATCTCTCCTCAACGGAACCGTTAGCGCAGTACTCACAACCGTCAACAATAAACATAGCGCTGGATTCCTTTGACAGCACAGGCCACGATAGGATTTCTGACACTCCGCAGCAACGGAATAGATACAATTTCCATCCGTGTCCGTAAGACGACTATGAAGAGGAGACTCGAGACTATGACCTATATCAACTACAATCATAGACATCAAATCAACACCACCATAAACTGTTTCTATATATCAATTTCGATATACACAGGCTTGTGTAGAGCTATTTCAATAAAGAACACGTTAGGATTCCATTCGATTTTGCTATATAACCTCTCGTCGTAATCCCAAAGAATTAAGTTTTCTACAGGGTTGAATCATATCAAAGGTAACAGCGAGCGTAGCATTCACCGAATAACTCTTTATGCTAGTCTGTATAGTTTTGTATTTATGAGATAACTGATTTAGTATCAACGCAAAATAATATAAGAGCGCAAACTCATTTTTTTAACGCAAGCTCAGTGTAGGTTAGTGTAAAAGAATCGTTTAATAAATGGTTTAGGATATTTGTCTACAGTTGCTTCACCTATTGCTATTCTACATTGACTAGATATGTTTGCTACACCGAAGCTCAAGAGTTTTACTGCCATGAGGCGCTGCCAAGATCCGAAGGCGGATGAAGTGTCATCGAGCCGTTCAGTGATATATCTATAAAGAAAAGACCTAGGATCTTTGTTTCTGTACAAAATGCACAACTCGCCTGTATTATTAATAACCGGGTGTAGTCCAACTTGTTGTTGAGAATAGTCGAAGTAAAGCATTGCTGGCTCGGTTGATTTCCTTAACCATCCCTCATTGCCTTCCAAGGCCATAATCAGACAACGTTGTAATGCTTCTGTCTCTGTCATCAGCTTCGCATAATTATGTTCTGCTTGAGCAGCGCGCTGGTTGGCTAAACGATTACTTTCTTGCAATTCTTGAATCGTCTCTTCTAGCCGAAACAGTGCCTGCTCCAGTTTCTCAGTATATTGAGAACGCCGTGCGCGAAATGCAGCTTGAGCAAGACGGTTACGGTTTCTACGCTGTTCTGGAGTCAAGTGTTGATGCTTTGAATTATCAGCCGTCATGATAACAAGGAAAGATGTGGCATGTCCGGTGCGAAATTTCAGGATAGGGATCCCAGCTACTTTCGACCAATGAGATACTCCGGTCCCTCATCTCGTCCCTTCTCATTGAACATAATCGATATGTACGATTGTTTCAACGAGCTCAGAAAAAAGCATAAAATTGATCACTTTAATTGCGACTCCAATTATCCTGCTCCCAAATGTTTTTTGACCGCAAATAATACGAAAACTCAAGTTCCAGTGGACAGCGAGATCGAAGTCTGCTCCATCGAAGTGGTTGACCCGCAAGGCTTTACGTAAGAGTCGGACACTTGCTGGTGTGCGATTGATCGCACCGGCTAACCTTTTGTACGACTCGGTTGTTGTAACTGCTACGTCGTATATGCACGTTTTAATATCTTTGACCACTTCCTCTCCCAAACACCCTCAGGGAACTAGGTGTTCCACACAATGTAACATTGTGGTGGAAGTGGTATGGTGTTTGTGCTGCGACAGAGGCGAAGCATTGTGAAATAGCATTCCGTCTAGCTGGTGTGAGTCAAGAGAACATCCATAGATGGAGACAGTTTGGAATAACCATACAGCTTCGATTGCAAGGGTGGTGGAGCATGTGCTTTTATGATGCAAAGAGAAAAGAGCACATCAACACAGGTATTGAATCAATGCAGAAAGGAGTGGCACTTCAGCGCAAAGTTATCTTGAGCTGATGTCTGATGACGAGTGACACCGATGAAAGCTGCCTTAGCATTTTCCTTGATATTTTCAGCCATACAGTAAGGCCCCCACCAATATCAACCCCTTGGTTCGTTGCAACTACTTGAATAGCTCGAAGGTGGTATTTTACGGAGGATATGTGGCAAAGGCATCTGAGTTGCAGGGTGCTCCTACAGGCACCATCAAGAGCAGTTCTTACGTACAATAATGAGTCATTATATAGCGGCTTTTTGCAGTCTCATGACAATTGCGTAGCTATTCGTCATATATAGCGATTCTATCAATGAACAGTCATGTTTATCGCCATTTTCCGCAATGCCGCCAAAGAACGTAACTATGACCAGTAAATAACGCAATGCGATATGCATTAAAAAAAAAGGAAGACTCCAAATGATGTTGTCAGAGCTCTCAGCTTGGGCGAATAAACAGTTTGTTCTATCAAAGGAACCCAGCATGATGGCAATTTCAACAAATCTATAGAAGTGGAAGTGATTGTGCTTGTTCAGAAGTATCTGAAATTTCGAAGCAGGGAACACGTCTTCCACCGCAAGATGAACTGTTACATAATGACACTGTGATATATTTCCTTGCCGAAGAGAAATAAGGAAGGGTCACGGATGATCCCCGAAAAATACGAGATGAATCGTCGTTAAGACGAACGGCTATTGCGTCATATTCCACAAGGAATCAATTAACACAGAGCGTTTTCGAAGCAACTATGCCCCTTCCCCGATAGAGGTTTCAACCCTCTTTATAGTCTTGAATTTGGTTTACTGGGGACTTGAGGATTTACACTGCTTTCTGGTCGTTCCCGCCAAATCTCTTGAAAAGGACGGGGTTTTAAGTTACAGAGGTTTGAAATTAGAAGGGGAGCACTGTAATGGAAATACTGAGGATGAAGAGCTATTACTTAATAGACCTCCGTAGGCCTATCGTGCCTGGTTAAACGTATCGACGATGGCGTAACGATCAGATTTTTGCCGGGCAATTTACATAGCTTAATTATATACTTCAAAGCGCGAAACTTTCCTGATGTTCACGGATCCTTGCGTAAAACAGCATGTCCATTTTTGACGAGTTGATAAAGACGAGAATAACATTTTCAATGGCAATTGGTTGCTTTTGAGGCACAAAGTCTCACCCCTTCCTCCACCATTTCTACTGTATCTTTTGGTGGAATCTTCACAAAGAATATACCAGACATAGGCTCACCATCGACGCCACAGGACAGCATTATTACAATTAACAGATTGATTAAATGTGTGCGTAAGGAAAGTAATGCAGCAAATATTTTGATTTCCGGAACCGGTCTCCGGGACTCCAACTGACATGAGTTGCGTTCGGCTCCCGTCAGGTACACGGGGAATCGCCCTCACGACAGTCCATGTGATAATCAGAAAAGAATAATCGATTGACCCTATGTCATGCTCTCCCATGTTTGTGTCACTGATAGCTTCCCGTCATCCGATGCAAAAGATGTATCAGGGACTGGGTTTCATTATCTAACGCAAAAGGCGTGTCGAAGGTAGGAGTCGATTATCCCGTGTTAAACATAGAGTTCTTTGTCTCGTGCAAAGGGTGAATCAATGATTGAATTCTTGTTATTTCATGCAAATGGTGTGTCAGAAACAGGATTCCGTCGTCTCATGCCAAAGGTGCGCCGAAGATAGGTTCCTCTTGTCTCACACAAAAAGGATGTCTCAGATAACGAAAAGCGATGCATATTTAAAGCGAGAACTTCTTTTTCCTTTTCTTTTTGTACATTTTATTTGTCTTCTTTTATCAATCCAACATATCGGAGACCATGCGAAAAACGAAAACACGCACCCTTGGAAGCGATACAAAGGTCGTGTAACTCTTAATGGAATACAGAAACGACATATCCAGGCATATCCCAAAGGAGGCATCTGGCAAAAGCGGCAGGGAAACACTTTAATGTTACTCTTCTCATGGCACCCTCTAACGTTAACACACAATAGATCTCGGCTTGTATGCTTGAGATGTCCTGAACTGGACGCATGGTGGCACCAATCGGTATCAGCATCAATGACTACAGCAAATATATGTAACCGAGAACGAGACGTTTATCTGCGATCTTCGGGTGACTTTGGACATGAATCAAAATACAGCAAAGCGGTAAGAAATTAAGCAGACAGTATGTTCGAGTCCTAACGTGTTATATTTTATAGGCGTAAACAAGCAAAATAACATTCATACGTCAGTGGATGGGTGAGCCTTTTACTTCTTCTTCTTCTCCTCGGTCGCACCTACCATGGATTTGGTGCGGTGCAGCCGCCCATACGAGCAGCAGGGTACCCCTCGGGGGTAAGTAAAGACATCAATATATCATCCCATTTACTAATCATGAAATATGTTATACGCCGCTTCAATAAATTTTGCGTCCGCGGGAGGACCAACTTCATGTAAGTAATGTATGGTCTTTCTGCCATGATTGGTATATTAATTACGTATGTTCGTTTTGTTTTCAGTGCAAGATTGATTCTTTCTGCATGCAAAATTGATTTTAGAGTAGCGTAAAATGTATTTCAATAACAGCAAAAGGGACATTGCCAATCAAGGCTCCGATCCCACGGCTCGGCCTTTCTTATCACACATCATCGATCTTTGTTTAGCGAACTAAAAAGAACTACAGAATCGCCACTTTTATTTGCGACTACAATTGTCCTGCGCCTAAGTGTTTTTCTGATCACAAATAAAAACGAGAGAATTGTATAACAAGCAAAACGTTTGTCATTTTTCTAGTAGGTCATCTAGCTGTTTTTTTCGTAAGCCAATCTCTTGCTTTTTGGCGCCATTTCATTGCTTTGCCGATGTCTTTCTTTTCACCTCTGTAAATATCTCCAATCCTGAATTGTGCATCTTTATTTCCTCGATCTGCCGCTTTTTGGTACCATTTCGTTGCTTTCTCGATGTTTTTCTTTTCATCTTTGTAAATATCTCCAAGTTTGATTTGCGCACGTGCATTTCCTTGATTCGCCGCTTTTTGGTACCATTCAATTGCTTTGTCAATGTCTTCCTTTTCATCTCTGTAAATATCTCCAAGTCTGATTTGCGCATCTTCATTTCCTTGATTCTCCGCTTTTTGGTACCATTCAATTGCTATGTCGATGTTTTTCTTTTCTCTTCTGTAAATATCTCCAAGTTGGATTTGCGGATATGTCCATCCATTACTCGCCGCTTTTTGGTACCATTCAATTGCTTTGTCGATGTCTCCCTTTTCATCTCTGTAAATATCTCCAAGCTTGAATTGTGCGTCTTTATTTCTTCGATCTGCCGCTTTTTGGTACCATTTCATTGCTTTCTCGATGTTTTTCTTTTCATCTCTGTAAATATTTCCAATCCTCAATTGTGCATCTTTATTTCCTCGATATGCTGCTTTTTGGTACCATTCAATTGCTGTGTCGATGTCTTTCTTTTCTCTTCTGTAAATATCTCCAAGTTTGATTTGCATCCATTCACCCCCTTGATCCGCCGCTTTTTGGTACCATTCAATTGCTGTGTCGATGTCTTTCTTTTCATCTTTGTGAATATCTCCAAGTTTGATTTGCGCACGTGCATTTCCTCGATCTGCCGCTTTTTGGTACCATTTAATTGCTTGGTTGATGTCTTTCTTCACTTCATATCCGACTTCGTACATATCTCCTAGTTTGATTTGCAATTCTTCATTTCCTTGATGTGTCGCTTTTTTGTACCATTTAATTGCTTTATTCAGGTCTCTCTTTAACCCCTGCCCGTAATAGTACATATCACCAAGCTTGATCCGCGCATCTTCACTTCCTTGAGTTGCCGCTTTTTCGTACCACATCGTCGCCTCGAGATGATCTCTCTCCATCTCACGTCCCTGATGGTACATATCACCAAGCTTGATTTGCGCATCTTCATTCCCTAGATTTGCCGCTTTTTTGTACCATTCAATTGCTGCATTGATGTCTTTCTTCGCTCCATTTCCATGTCTGTGCATATTACCAAGTTTGATCTGTGCGTCTTCAAGTCTGCATCGCGCATCCCAATTTCCTTTATATGCCGCTTTCTCGTACAATTCCATGGCTTTATGTATGTCTTCCTCCATCCCATCTCCATCCCTGTACATGTCTCCCAGGTTGGTTTGCACGCCTGCAAGTCTCTGTCGCGCATCCCAATTTCCGTTATCTGCCGCTTCTTTGTACCATTTAATTGCCTTGTCCAAATCTTTCTTCACACCATCTCCATCCCGGTACGAATCTCCAAGTTTGATTTGAGCGTCTTCGATTTTCCATTGCGCAATCCAACTTCCGTAATCCACCGCTTTTTTGTAACATTCAATTGCTTTGTTATAATCTTTCTTCACTCCATTCCCATCTCTATAGATATCACCAAGTTTGTTTTGCACATCTTCAAGTCTCCATTGGGCATCTTCATTTCCGTAATATGCCGCTTTTTCGTAGCATTCAATTGCTTTGTTATAATCTTTCTTCACTCCATTCCCATCTCTATACATATCTGCTACCTTGATTTGTGCATCTTCAAGTCTCCATTGAGCATCTTCATTTCCATAGTATGCCGCTTGTTCATAGCATTCAATTGCTTTGGCGACGTCTTGAATCACCCTGTCTCCATTTCTGTACATATTTCCAAGCATGATTAGTGTGTCTCTAAGTCTCCATTGGACACCTTCATTTCCAAAATTTGCCACTCGTTTATAGTATTCAACTGCTTTGGAAATGTCTTGAGTCACTCCGTCTCCATTTTTGTACATATCTCCAAATGTGATTAGCGTTTCTTTAAGCCTGGGAAGCACAACCCAACTTCCCCAATCTATCGCTTTTTCGTAGTATTCAATTGCTTTGTTCATATCTTTCTCCACTTCATCTCCGTCTCTGTAAATATCTCCAAGTCTGATTTGCGCATCTTCATTTCCTCGATTCTCCGCTTTTTTATACCATTCAATCACTTTGTCGATGTCTCTTTTTTCATTTATGTACATATCACCAAGTTCGAGTTGCATATCTTCATTTACTTGGTTTGCCACTTTTTCGTACTGGACAACGTCCCCGTTGAAGCGTCCCTCCTCTCCGTCCTCATGGTTTTGTATCTCTTCAGGCCATTTTTGTGTAACCCGATCTTCATGGCCAACAACTTCTTGTTCCGAGCTAACAGTGCTGATATCGATATCAAGGTCTGAATCCCCCTGACTGGATATGCCTTTGCCAGGCTTTTTCTGCACAGTTCCGTGTTCGTGATTGCTTGCTCTTTCTTGGGCTCCTGTTATTCGATCTAGATCTTGCCACCGATGATTTGTGTATCCAAGCCTGCCTCGAACACCTTCATTCTTTTCCTTACGCGGTTTAGTATAGATATCTTCCACTGGTTGCGCATAGCAAGACTTGAATGATGCAACGCGGTAGACCTCCTCCACTCGAAGCCGGTCGTCATCCTTAAGTATATTATACATTGGCTTCAAATCTTTAAATTGGATAGTTGCTGGTTTGGACTTGGTAGTTTCTCTCCAGCTTTCCAGCCCGTCCATAAAAAATGTTATGGAGTTGCCACCTATTACGAACGTAGTTAGCAATGGTGATGGATGTAATCAAAATTACCTATTACCTATTATTTCCCAGTATCGGTGATGTTTCATTGCACTTGCGACCTTTTCTGCCACGTCGCCACACTGAATTGTTTTATGCTTGCTCTCGCTTCCACCCTGGGTGAATGAACTGTCATTTTTACAAGCAATTAGGCCACCTTCATTGTGAAACCGTTAGTGTAGGTCACGTATCTATGAACCACAGTACCAAGTAAGATCCTTGTTGGATAATAGTGCCCATATTGTTCAAATACAGTTTGTAGAGCTTCATATCTCTTGTCCACGTCTTCCTTCAAGGCAAGGTGTACAGCGTTCCTGAAAGTAGTAGCTGGTCTAGCAACTTCGGGAGATAGATGTACCTGGAAGGGTACTACTAAATGAATAATTCATAACCGCTTCTCGGATTCATACTTCTCCCCAAGAAACGTAGGAGACCATGTATCCAACTGTATTATTTTTGGAGGGGTCCCGACTGTGTTTATGCGGAGTACAACTTATGGCAGCAGCATCGTTATACGCCAGCATTTCATATGGCAAATCGCGGAAGCTGTCGTCGAGCAACAGTTCATCCATGGAGTTGTCCACATCGATGGTTTTCGTGCGTGTCTCTTCCACGAATGCCTTGTCAGAAAGATATTCGTAGATAAGCTTTATAATATTTTTCTTTCCAGGTTCAATCTCTATTGCAGAATACTCTGCAGCGCGTCCATCAAAGTGAAGGCCTCTTATGCATCTGTCGAACACATCATGCACTAAAAACGTGTGGAGCTTATGAAAATGTTGGATAAGTTTACATACAAAGGATTTACATTATTACATTGGATGATAACTTCTCCAGGTCGCGGGAATCCATTGCAGCAAAGAAAGAAATATTGTGGCACCCACCATTCTTTTTTCAGATTAATGCTCGGAATGGCGCCAATTGAAATAAACAAAGTTCATGCTAAGCCAGCATCAAAGGTAAACATAGGAAGCTTCCAATAGCTTGTGACTACAAAGTTCGTCATCTACAGTTAGAAACTTTAAGCTTTTCAGCAGGGTCATTCCCGTTGACCTATGCAGAACGGAGAACAAGATAAAATTATCCCGGCAGCAGGAAAGAATGGTTGAGGGTGGAAAAAGGCCGCTTCCCAGGGAACGGGTACAAAAACGCGGATTAATGAAGCAAAAAGTGATAGTAAGTACGGCAGCGAAATCTCAAGACTCCAAGAAGGAATAGGGAAGTAATGACACCCTATGAACAGACGAGGAGGTCCAAATTAGAGCTTTGGTCAGTGATCACGCAGGTACGGAAGCTACTTCAGGTCATGTTGATTCCGTGGGTGAATCAGCAATATGTGATTTCTTACTTGGTAAATTACCGAAGACGTCTGAAATGTAGATCGAAGAATACGAAACTGAGATCCCTAGCAGTTGATAGAGTTGGATGCGTAGGAAAGCTAATGTATCTGCGGTTTAGCTTTCACAATAGTCGGGCCCTCATAGGCACGCGATCAAAGCTGCCCGTATTTGCGTATTATTAGACAAATACGGTGAGTAGGTGTTTCACACAATCTAACGTCGTAGTGGAAATGGTATGGCGTCTGTGCTGCGCGACAGAGGTGATACATTGTGAGATAACATGATGTCTATCTGGTGTGAGCCAAAAGAATACCCCTAGGTGCAGACAGTTCAGAATAGAGCCATAAAAACTTAACAAAACACTAAAGGAGATGTGCTTTTGTGATCCAGGAAAAGATAATACACCAATACAGGCATCAGATCAATGAGGGAAGGAGTAGTAGCGCAGCGCAAAAGTTATCTTGAGCTGATGAGGAACGGCAAGTGGCAACCGATGAAAACTGCTTTTACATTTCTCCTAATACTTTCAACCATAACGTAATTGCTAAAGTTTGAAATACTGAGAACGAAGAGTACGTATTTAAAAGAGCTCCGTTGGTGTGTTATACTTTTGTCAAACATATCAGTGATTGCCTTGCAATCAATTATCTGTGTCCAGTTACACAGCTAATAATGTACTTCAAAGAACGAAACTCTCCTGATGTTCACGAATACTTACGTAAAAACAGTATGTCTATTTTCGATGAGTCGATAGAAACAAGAATAATGTCTTCAACAGCAACTGGATGCTTTTTAAGCGCAAATTCTTATCCGTTCTTCCATCATTTCTATTGCGTCTTCTGGTGGAATCTTCACAAAGAATATACCAGTCATGGGCTCACCACCGATGACACGAGACAGTTTTACCGCAATACTCATGGTGGAACAAAGGTGCAATTGACAGATCGATTGGACATATGAGAAAGAAAAGCAATGCGACAAACATTTTGATTTCCGGAACCCACCTTCGGAATCCAGCCCCAGAGCCAGAATCACACAGCAATTAAACCCAGACGGACCTGTCCAACCCAATAGGCAAATACAACCAGAACTGTACCGGTAGCTCATGGTCCATTCATGTATTTAACAAAACGAAATAAAAACAGAGCAATTCGTCGGCATTGTCAGCAAACAGTGGCCCAACGCTGTGTTTCTTTGGCCAGGACAACAGAGATCAACAGCGCATATGTATCAAGTGTTGTATAGGATAGATTAAATGTTTTGTTGTGCTACGACGATTGCAGTATTTGTTGTATTGGTCTGATCGCTATCACTGCAGATTTATGCAATACAACACTAATCCTGCACAGTCATGTACAGAACTGCGCTCTGCTTCAGGTTGAAGACCATTCACCTGTTCCGTATACGCTCTTACTATCACTTTTCGTTCTTTCCTTTACTTTGAAAGGGAAACTGTATGCCATAAACTATCTCAATTGATACTGCATACCTTTTGCTATGATCGTACTTGTAACAGTGACAAGCCCAAAAAAACACACGTATGTAAGAGAAGAGATGTTATGCTTGTTTCACAGATGCACGATCCACTTTTTTTCATTAGTTTATAAATAACTACATAAAAACTGAGTTTGATGTGGATACTTTGTGGAACTTTTAACTTGTACACAGAGACCATAACATGACTGATAAGCTAGGTCGCCAGATGGTCAGTTGAAGATGCACCAATGGTAATATGAGATGCCAAGCTGTTTTCCAGGGTTTGCTGACCCCAGGTGATATTTGAAGCAACGCTACTTTCCAAGGGCATAAAGTGACGTTCTTGCATTGTGTTCTCAATATCTGATACTGGGTCGACCTTCGTCGATCGTAATGCAATCCAACGGCGGAGGGCATGGATCGCTACCTGCAGGAAAAAGCATATGACCACAAAGCTAGCGACCAGCACGTACCAGATTGCAGCAGAGGGCCCTTGCTTCCAATCCAGGAAAGAATACACCCACCATCCTTCACTGTGTACGAATAAATTATTTAAATAATCCAACAAACCAAGATGAACAAATAGACTTACATGCCAAAGATGATAAATGTAAATAACATATAGAGGATCACCGTAAGAAATACCAAGACAACCATACGAATGCAGATAGCCATACGATTGAATAAAACGTCAACGAACATCATGAAGGCGGTACTGCCATGTAAGGATATCGTCAGCCACCAGTCCATAGGCGCCACATATTTTCCTGCAACGAGATGCCAATAAGGGAAAAAGTAAAGTAAAACATAAATATCCCCTTACCTCCTAGAATTTCACCAGAGAGCAGAAGCCAGTAAACTAGAGGTGTAATGATACTTTACGGATAGGTCGGTGAATAACATAACTTATTGCTTGCATCGTTTTCTTACTTGTAAGTAATAATGGTATGATAAAGATACACGTAGAGATAATTTAACAGTGCTGGCTGGTCTAGAAAGGTAGCCGGCTGATATGAATTGAATAAATAGCGAGCATGATGGTACAATGTTGTCTGTGTTAAAAAAAAAAGAAATTGTTACTTAGAAAATTTTCTCCTTTTTTTTTTTCTTTGGCTTCGGGGGGAAGGGGGTAATTTATCAAATGTCGTTACCAGAAAGTAAGCATGAAGCCCGATGAATGTCAGGCGGGTGAAGTAGACGAAGAAATGGTTAAACTGGCCTGTTTCGATACCCCAGCCGATATCGGCCCATAATACGATCGTTGTATACAATACGAATACGATCCGCATACAGAACAATACGTTGGATGACACGAAATACGATGTGACAGCTCGTTCAGGTTCGAATTGGTCAAACCGAAACCATCGTATTAATCGGTAATCGGAAGACTGCAGACGTTCATCTCGGAACGTCATTGCCGTAATATCGTGTAGAATAAAGAAAACAAGAAAGAAAAGTAAGATGGATCATTCTAACGCAGATACCTTTTATTTATATATAGATGAAGGATTTAGGGAGGTTTACTGACACAATCCGGTAGGAAGAAAAAAAAATATTCAGGTGGGTGGCGTGTTGGAAAAAAAAAAAAAGAAAAAAGCAGGTGCACAGGGCAGCCAATCATCATTTACTCCTCTCCCTTCTTATTCAATAACGGCCGCGTTTCCGGCTCTTCGCCCGCGGTCTGTTCGCCGAAGTGGAACTACTCGATTGAAGATCCACGTCAGTTATTGCAGGGTCAGTTGAGACTGTACCATCTTCTTCTCCCGCTTGCGATGATGTCGTCGTCGCACTTTGATACCGGCAACCAGTGCAGCCACCAAGGACTACACCTATACGCTGACCTTGTTTCCTTGATAAAAAGCCATCTTTGCCGCATACAAGCATAACTGCTACAAACAGCAACCACACGCTGAGTTGATTCAATACAAACGTTGGCCAGAGACCACCGTAGGATGCCGCTAAACTCAACAATGCTGATATTCTCCAGAGCCAATAAAGTACTTCGAATCCCCTGAACCATGCACGCTCGTTAAGCTGTCGTACGCGTGATTTTGCTTTTTCTGAATTGCGACAATGAAGATCGCAAGTGTCTATCGTTCTCCATGCAAACAGAACCAGAAAGACGCCAATATCAAGAGCAATCTTGAAGAAGGAAAACACCAATGTGTCAGCAAGGGGTATCCATTCGTTGGAAAGGAACAGGCCCCACATGTACAATGTGCCGTATCTTTCTGATGCTGTTGCTCCGGAAGGGATGAATTCGCCACGGAACCAAGGTAGCGAGACTAGGGACAATACCATAGCCCAAGTGCCATACCAAATTGCAGGCTGCTCCTCTACAAGTTTTAAAAAGCGGAGAAGCCATACAAGATACTGTCTATAAATGCATTGGTATGGTCCACCAACGGGATCGCCATTGTCGATGTCATGGATTCGAAGGAGAATCCGTGATGGACGAGGATCAGCCTTGCATTCCACCAAGATCCTTGGAATTAACAGTAGTCCTAATATCACGACTATAGCAAGTAGAGTAAACTGGCGAAACTAAATATAAAACGATGAGTATTTCAATCTGGTCCGCTGGTCCATCAGCACTTACCAATGACGACATGGTAGAAGAGATAATCCATCTGCCAAACCCGGTAATCTCAATACGCATTCCATCCACGCGGAATGGAATCTCTGACTCGCCAACCTCGTTATCGGGCGTGGTCACTTGAATGCGAAGCGTATGGGTTTCAAAGTCATCAAAATCGTTCGCATCCCAAGGAGATGTCCACAGAGGAGCCTCGCCACCCACATAGGTTGCTGGGAAAGGATGTCGTTTGCCATCAACGTATATCCGGACACGTAGTTGCTCCGGGAAAACTTTGGAGAAAACAAGAAAACGGATATGGCTGCTCTGGGATATACGGCTCAAAGGCTCTTTATCGAGGACAAATTGAGCGCTTTTTGGATTTGTGATCAGCACCATTGGTGCTGGATGAATCAACTCAGGCCATATCGTTTTGTTGGTATCCGTCAAGGGAACAGCTGGACTAGGAGGTAGCGCGGCAATCTGCGTCAGTGGCAACTCGATATCAGTGAAAGAGATCAGATCATGGTCCACAGCAACAATGCGATAAACGCCATGATCCTTCATATCTGCAAGTTCCAATTCCAGCGAATCTGAAATAGGGTAGTACGACTGAAGGACATCGCCAAGGCCTGGATTTTGTTGTCAATAAAGCAAGATAGCATAATTATCGCTGTACCTCCAACCAAGCGATGAAGATGCCCACAAAAATAGACACTAAAATCGCGAGCCAGATCTCGGAATGTCTGACCTCGGCTTGTAGTCCCTGTAACCAGTGTTGTTGTCGGATAATGGGAAAACTAACAATTGACAGCCTTTGTTATTTATACGTTGTCCATTTGGATGCTTTTCTTACCACAAATGTATGGTTATAGTGTATCGTAGATGAGATAGCATCAGCGAGACGGTCCATTGTCTGAGACGTTAGGTACCCAAAAAAGTTGAATGGACGAGAAGGACCTCGTTTTGGGCTAGAGTTATAACATTGAGCAAGCAATTTTTCAAAAGGAGGGACCAAACTGACCATGCGTCGACAGCTACGAACTGATACGTTCCAAATGTCTTTTCTATTTTCCAGCTGTAGACACCATGACCACGCTCAAGCATATCAGCGCTTCTTCCAAAGGTGCGGTACAGATTATTTTGCGACTTCCACGAAGGGGTGTCAAAACAATCATGATTTCCCCGCATATCGTACCAAGGCACATCAACACTTTCATCAATTGCGCTCTTGTACGTTTGCCACTCTTCGAAATATTGCTGTGATCGTGTCCGAGTTTCGTCCTTGGCATCAGTCAAGTCGCCAGTAACTACCACAAAGCTCGGCCTAAAACGTTATGTCAGAGAACAATTCCGCAGTGCTTGTTGCTTCGACTGCATGATTTACTTGATAGCAGGAAGTACGGATTGAAGAAAATGTAAAAAGTGATTCGTGTGGCCTTTAGCCCGGAATTTAGATAAATGCAAATCAGAGACCTGATATATATTAAAAGCGTCGTTTACATATCCATTTTTTAGACGAGAAAAGTTTGCGGTTATCTCTGCTCTACCTGCACAAAATAAAATAGGTTATCAGAAGTCGTGAAATTGTTCGATAGTGATCGAGATGAATCAGGACTAAGATTAGTATCGTCGTCATTGCGTGATGTGGTGTGCAATTCTCGGGTAGAAGACCAATACAGCTGGCTTGCTCGGAAGGAGCAAAGCAAGGTCAACAACAGGCAAACCCATGTGGACCACAAAAGCTTCATGTACTTATCGAGGGAAAAGAAGGAGAAGGAAGATGTGGTTGCGTCCCTGGTGACAAATGAAAATGAGGGTCACAGCACAACTCCTCTTTTTGGCAGATGAATATTTGAATTACTGCGTTTTGGAAGATACATTTGTATGTCATCCAAGTATCACTTTCCGTTGGCACCACGTCAATCCTGCGGCGAGGAGCTGTAGGTTTTTGCCCAGAGAAGCAGACACCTTTACGTCAAAGGTGTATTGCGCTGGTTCATCGTCACCGGTTCCCCCAGCACACACCAATCGGAGCGCGTAAAATGACAGTATCAAAAGGAACGCATGAATTCCTCTTTTTTCTTCTTCTTAGGCTCTGTTTTCTCTATTGCATCCCCGTTACGTGCTGCTACGGATTATGCATGCGAGATTACTCAGGTCTCTTGACCTGTCGTTTAGAAACGTGGTCGTTAAGCGATAAACCGGCTTCACACCGTGTCCAGTCCAACTCGCCATCTCCACTGGTCAAGGTGAAGGGGAACCTACTGCTGATAGGCAGGAATACTTCTTGGAGATAAGTAAACAGACATCAAAGTTCTTCCATGTCACTAACCATGGATGAATTTTTATGCAGCTCAACTAAATTCCTCGTCCATCTGGGGGACCAAGTCGGACGTAAGTCGAATAGATAACGTTGTTTCCAATTCCTATATTAACGACCGCATATAGCAATTTCTCCTTAGCGCAAGCTTGGCTCTTGATGCACACACATCGTTTACTTAGAGCAGCGTGAAGTGCCATTCAATACAGGGCGCCACTCTATAAATTAAATCTCCGCGCCGCCTGGAGATGTATATTCTCTCGTAGAACCCCAGTGTATACATAATCAATGACATATAAAATAGCCACAAGAAAAGCATTACATTTATTGAACAAAACTGACGTTTTTAGTTATAAGAACCCGTTTAAATACCGACGTTACAACTTTGAACCCATGAAAGCACCGACTTTGACCTACAATACGTGGGAAGGCAACGTTAGTTACATTTGCACATTACTAATCTGGAGAGGGAAAAATACTTTACCGCCTGTCTAACACCCAAATCTAACATGATTTCTTCTGAACCACCAGGAATGGCGTAAGCTCTGACTTCACGGTAAAGACGCTCGACCTTCTCTCCCTGACCACCTATTCTTACGTGTTACCCTAGAGCTGTTGTTTTTGTCTTCTTCTTTACCTCTGGTGTAAGCCAAACCACCGAAAATCTGAGCAGCTTCACGAGCGCAGAACTCAAAGGTTTTCGTGGCCTGAGCCTTACATAAAGCAATTGGACCGCCTAAACGCAAGGGTTGCAGCTGTTCTGGTAACTGCGTCACTTGATATGTCAATATCTCTAGCCATGCATGCGTCGCTTCGACTTTTCTGATCATGTGGGCAAACTTATTACGGATGACAGGATGCTCGATCAGCGATTTGCCGAATGTTTTACGTTTGTGGGCGTACTAAACGGAGTTGAGTGAGTAGGCGCGGACGGGGGTTTTCCATGCAAGAACATTTGTAAAACGCTGTACCTTGAGTGCTTCTTCGGTGCATACACGGGCGAACCGGTTTGCTTGGATAATAATACCAAGACGTTCATGGTTGAAATTGGACATGATGTACTTGAAGCCCTGGTTCTCCTTGCCGATCAAATTTTCTTTGGGAACCTTGACATCCTCAAACGTGATGTATGCAGTACCAGATGGCCAAACACCGGAGCACTGCATTTGTCGCGTGCTGACTCCACCCATACCTCGCTCCACTAGCAGGAAAGAGATACCTCCAGCTCCTTCACCACCTGTACGGCAGGCCACAGTAAAGAAGTCTGCGTAGACACCATTGGTGATCCATTTCTTTTCACCATTCAGCAGGTACTAAAATGCATGTCATGTCGATCATTTAATCGCTCCGCCCATTTGTTTCTTTTTTCCTTACGTGGTCGCCCATATCCTTGGCTTCCGTCTGCAGACTGGCGACGTCCGAGCCGCCAGAAGGCTCGGTAATGGCAAGACAGATATGTTTTGTACCAGCAAGACACTCGCGTACAACCTTCTCCTTAAGGTAGTCGCTGCCAAAATGAAGAACAGGAGGGAGACCTATGTACAAGTTGTTAATCACCTGTTTGTTTCACTCTGTGTGGGGCAACTCCGACGTACCAATACCGAGACCACCGATGAGAGCCCAAAGGACCTGCAAAGGAAAAAAAAAAATATTTAGGTTAGAACTTTTTCCATTTTGGTTTATCCTCGAGTACATACGCCACCCGATCCACTGCGAGACATTTCATCCACTGTGATAAGTGTATGGAAAGCATCAAACTGCTCGGTAGTTACGCCAGCAGGATAGCCATAAGGAAGGTATTTGGCGTCAATGCGACCACAAGAGGCGCTCAGTACACCAGCTTTAGCAGCCTTGATGAAGATATCTTTTGGAAGTTTCTTGGCCTCGTCCCATTCGTGGCAGAACGGAGTAACTTCTTTCTCGCAAAATTCGCGGACGCTCTTGCGCACTGCACGGTGAGAGTCGTTATAGTAAGGACTTTTTTTTGGTACTTAGTAAGTATCACAGAGTAAAGGATAACGCTTTTATGTCGTACATACCTGTACCAATCCTGGTACCACATAGGATCACCAAACGGTACCATCTCACCGAATGTCTCTCCAACTTGCAGGAACGACTGCGCATTATCCGGTTCTTCCTCTTCTTCTGTTCCGATCTCACCAATGAGGAATTGAGGGCCCAGTTTTTGAAGTACGGAAGGACTATGGAACGCATCAAATTGCTTTGATGCATCTGTTCCTGAAGCCTTCAGAAGAACCTTCTTGCCACCTATAACTCATGAATATCATAGAGCAAAACGAGTCTAGCGACTAACCAGGATGATCGTTAAGGAAGTTGGTTACATCGTAGACCTTGTCATGGACAATAATCCAACTGACATGGAGGTTAAGCGCAGTAACAGAGATTTATAAAACTTTACCAGTCATCTTCCTGCTTGTGCTTGGCAACTTCTTCCACGGAGTATTTCTTAGTCATAATTTAGCAAGAAAAATGAGATCAAAAAGAAAAGAAGAAGGAATAGCTTAGGAAGAAACAGAAAAACGAGGCTGGTTTCATGGTTTATTTACCCCAGGTTTTCACGTGCTAGATGCAAAGATCAAAGTTGGCGTATCACCTTCGAATGCGCCAATCTTACAGACATGTGAATCATATGAAAGACTCATCATCACTCCACATTTCTTTTTTGCGTTTACTTTGCTCTATGTTACACAACAATACACGTCCTTAATCCCTGGTAACACTATGGATTGCTTCGGCAAGATATTTAACGTTGCCAGACGAGATGCCGGCCATGGAGATACGACCATCACGCGTCAAGTAAATGTGCCAGTCATTTCGCAACTTGTCCACCTGTTCAGGAGACAAGCCAGAGTAGCAGAACATACCGATCTTTAGAAAAGAATTTAGTTGGGTTCTAGCTGCTGAGAGCCCACGCTTACCTGATTGGTGATGTGTTCCCAGTTAATCTTGGAACCAAAGTCATTCTCCAGATGACCTCGGAGCTGGTCTCTACATAATTCATGTAATGTGAGTCCATCTTCCATTATCACAGTCTTTCCGCTTACCGCATCGTGATAATTCTGTCAGCCATCATCTTGACTTCACCAAGCCATTCCTGCTTAAGTTCGGCATCACCGAGGACGATGCTGGCAAGACGAGCACCATGGATGGGTGGGTTAGAGTACATTGGACGAACCAAGATCTTGATTTGGGACTCGACTCGGGCTTTCTCAACTTCATCGGCACAGACAACGGAAAACGCACCAACACGCTCACCGTAAAGACCCATGTTTTTGGCAAAAGATTGAGCAAGAACCAAAGGCTGTCCATCCTCAGCAAACTTGCGAACAGCATAGGCATCGCGGTCAAAATCACCAGAAGCAAAACCTTGATAGGCCATATCAAAGAAGACGAAATGTTCACGTTCCTAACAAACGATAGTTCATTAGTTCATAATACCCGTTTCACATTTCTTTCTTCACTTACCTTGATCACTTGAGCAATTTCATTCCACTGTTCTTTTGTAGGGTCAACACCGGTGGGATTGTGGGCACAGGCATGGAGTAGAACGATTGTGTTCTTGGGAGCATTCTGATCATGGAGATGCGATATTTAACGGTCTTCAATAGAAAAAAGCCGAAAAAAGAAAATATATACCTTGATATCTTCCAACATGCCATTGATGTTAAGACCGTTTGTGCTCTTGTCAAAGTACGAATACTTCTCAACGTTGAGACCGCTGTGCTGCATAATCGGAATATGATTGCCCCACGTGGGGTTAGGAAGAAGGACGTTCTTTGCGTGAGGGTAAAACTTTGACAGGAAGGCAGCACCAATACGGAGAGCACCAGTACCAGAGATAGATTGTGTGATGGCCAACTGAGAACCAACGGAAATAGGAGCTTAGTATCATTCACTTCCAAGGAACCAAGGCGTACTTACTCTGTTTTGAGTAATGACTGGGCTAGCATCACCATATGCAAGAGGTCCGGCAGCTTTGACAAAATCGGGTACACCGGTAATGCCTGCATATTCTTTATCCATGTTGTTTGCGAGCATACGTTCCTCTGCCTTTGGTCCGAAAATAAGAAAGGGTTACATCCATGGGAACAAACTCACCTTTCTAACAGACGACAACACATAAGGCTTTCCCTGGTCGTCACGGTAGGCACCCACACCAAGGTTCATTTTTCTGGGATCCGTGTCCTTCTTGAAAGCATCAGTAATGCCCAGGATGGCGTCGGGAGGACCTGGCGTCAGTGTTCAGAGGGAAGAGCGCATTCACTGTTTCCACTGATGTTCTTACCTTGGGGAACATCCCTCCAGGTCGAAATGAAGGCACGAGCAGCCAATAGCGAGGGCTTGACAGAGACACGGGTGGTGGCCAAGAACATGATGCGTAAACAACGTTGTGCCTCTTCCCGCACGCCCGGCTTGTTGCTTTATGGAACCATGACCCTATTGACACTCCGATCCCGCTCCTGCTGCCGCTCGACGCCGTGCCAGGGGACGCGGGAAACTTGTCCTCATTTGCCCGAAAGTTCTTGACCAAGCAGACTGAATCCAGAGCGGCGACAATATTTCAATGACGGGAGAAATAGGATATAGATCTAGGAACCTGGCTACAGCCAGCTTCCAGATACGTCTGTGATCGGTGCATATCAGTTGCAGGTGCGTGAGAAGACGTGACTTTACTTTCCTTCCCACATCAATGTCTCATAATAAGGCGGAAAGCCGCAGCGATGGTAGTGAGAAACTATAGTCGATAGCAGTGCTAATGCTTACGCACCTCAAGACGATGATCCTATGATTGAAGATGAAGACAATGATGATACCGTCTATTTTGATGACAATTGGCGAGAATCGCGATCCGACCGGTCTCTCCAGTTTCTCCGCGAAATGACCCGTAATGCACCACCAGGCGTGGTTGATGCAGTGGATGAGAAGGGTGAACCCATCTTTGCATTGATGCAACAAGATAAAATAGTTCATCAAAAATTCTTCAACAGTAAGTCTAACGTGCGCCTATCAGTCATAATAAGACCAATGCTTCTACTTAGGCTTTGATGATGATTTTAATGATGAGGACTTGGCCTGATCACGTATAATCAATAAAGTAGCGTTTCGGTAGCAAGAAATACACTTTTTTATTCGAAACGGATTTACGATGGGTAATTTATGAGAGAATTCTTAGGCGGCACCAGCACATAGCAGAAGAAACTGAACTTTTCAACGTGCTCGCTCCTACCTAATCCGTGCAGAAGAACAACAACAAAAAGAAAAAATTTGCGCTTCTATTTGCGACTCCAATTTTCCTGCGCCATAAATGCTTTTCTGGTCACGGATAAACTACTTGAAAATCAATCTGCCCGTTTTCTTCCATTCAATGAAGAAGATAGCGTCCCGCAATACCATTCCCTATATTCTTTGTTTTTCTGTACCATTCAATCGCCTTGTTGACGTCTTCCTTCTCATAATAGTAAATATTTCCCAGTTTCTCTTGCGCCCAACTATTTCTTTGATCTGCTGCTTTTTGGTACCATTCAATTGCTTTGTCGATGTCCTCCTTTTCTTTTCTGTAAATATCTCCCAAATCCTCTTGCGCATCTTCATTTCCTTGATCCGCCGCTTTTTGGTACCATTCAATTGCTTTGTCGATGTCTCTCTTTTCCCATCTGTAAATATGTCCAAGTCTGTATGTAGCATCTATATTTCCTTGATCCGCCGCTTTTCGGTACCATCCAATTGCTTTGTCAATGTCTTTGTCTCTGTACATATCACCGACGTCGATTTGTGCATATTCAAGTCTGCATTGCGCATCCCAAATTCCCTTGTATGCTGCTTTTTCGTACCATTTAATTGCTTTGTTGATGTCTTGCTCTATCCCATGTCCGTCATAGTACATATCACCAAGCTCAATTTGCGCGTCTCCGAGTCTCTGTTGCGCATCCCAACTTCCTTTTTCTGCCGCTTTTTCGTACAATTCAATTGCCTTGACGATGTCTGGAGCCGCTCCGTTTCCATCTCTATACATATCTCCAAGTTTAATTTGCACATCTTCCAGCTTCCATTGCGCGATCCAACTTCCGTAACCAACTGCTTTCTGATAGCATTCAATTGCTTTGTTGACATCTTTTTCCACTCCATCTCCATCCCTGTACATATCGCCAAGTTTGTTTTGCGCATCTTCAAGTCTCCATTGAGCTTCCGCGTTTCCTTGATCCGCTGCCTGTTTGTAGCATTCAACTGCTTTGTTGATGTCTATTTTCACCCCATCTCCATCTCTGTACATATCTCCTAGTCTAATCTGGGCATCTTCAAGTTTCGATAGAGTATATTGATCTCGTAGAACTGCTACTTTTTCATAGCATTCAACTGCCTTGTTTAAATCTTTCTTCATTCCGTCTCCATCTATGTAAATATCTCCAAGTTTGATTATCGCACCTCTGAGTCTCTGTGGCGCATCTGAGTTTCCCTGGTTTGCCGCTTTTACGTAACATTCAATGGCCTTGTTGACGTCTTTTTTCACCCCATCCCCAGAGCCGTACATATCTCCAAGTCTGATTTGCGCATCTCCAAGTTTCTGTCGGGCATTCCGGTTTCCTTTATCCGCCGCTTTTTCGTACCATTCAATTGCCTCGTTGATATCTTTCTTCACTCCATCCCCAAATCTGTAAATATCTCCAAGTCTGATCTGTGCATATTCATTTCCGTGATCCACTGCTTTTCTGTACCATTCAATTGCTTTGTCGATATCTTTTTCCGCTCTGTCTTCATCTCTGTACATATCTCCAAGTCTGATTTGCGCATCTCCAAGTTTCTGTCGGGCATTCTGGTTTCCTTTATCCGCCGCTTTTTCGTACCATTCAATTGCCTTGATGATGTCTTTTCTCACTCCATATCCATATCTGTATATGTCTCCGATTTTGGTCTGTGCATATTCATCTCCTTGATCCGCTACTTCTCTATACCATTCAATTCCCTTGTTGATGTCTCTTTTCTCTCCTTCTTCTTCGTTTCTCTGTATGTCTACAAGTTTGTCTTGTGCATTTTCAAGTCTACATTGAGCATCTTTATTTCCTTGATTCGCCGCCAATTGGTAGTACATCATTGCCGTGTTGATGTCCTTTTCCACTCCATCTCCATCTCGGTACCTATCTCCAAGTGTGATATACACGTCCTGGACGCTCGACCACACATTCCTGTTTCCTTGATCCGTCGCTTTGTTGTACCATCCCATTTCCTTGTCGCAGTTTATAGCTACATTTATCCCACAATGATATCTCTCGCCGAGTTTTGACCGCTCCTGTCCGTCGCTTTGACCAGTCGCATTTTCGTGCTTGCTAACTTCCTCGTTGTAGAGCCTGTCTATATGGCCTTCGTAAATGTGCATTTCTTCACACCTGCTTCGCCTCCCCGGCGGTTCAATGATCGGGATTTCGATCTCTTTTATACATATCTTTTGTGTAACTACAACTTTCTGACCAACGACTTCTTGTTCCGAGTTCGTATCATTGATATTAATATCATCATCGGTGTCGTCCGCATTGAATATACCTTTATCACACCCTTTCTGCTCATGATCGCTTTCTCTTTCTTGGATTGCAGTTATACGGTTTAGATGTCGGCTACAAACGCTCGCATCTCCAGATATGCCTTGCACACCTTCATTGTTTTTCTTGTATGGCTTAGCAACATTGGCATAGATGTTCTCCACTGGTTGTCCAAAATACCACTTGAAAGACGCGATACGGTAAATCTCCTCCACTCGAAGTCTGTCATCATCCTCAAGTATGTCATACATTGGCTTCAACTCTTTAAAACAAATAGTTGCTGGCTTGGACCTGGTAGTCTCTTTCCAGCTTTCCAGCCCATCTACGAAAAATATCCCGGAGTTGCCACCTATCACAAGCTTATCTAGCGATTGTAACGAACAGCTGATGGAAATTACCTACTAGTTCCCAGTAATGGTGACTTTTTATTGCTCCTGTAACCGCTTCAGCTACGTCGCCGCACTGGATTATCTTAAGCTCACTGTCGTTTTCACCCTGAATTGTTGACCTCTCCTTTTTACAAGCAATTAGGCCGCCTAAATTAGGAATATATCAGTTTACGCTACACATATATGAACCAGAGTACCAAGTAAAATCCTTGATGGGTAATAATATCCAAATTGCCCAAACACATTTTGCAGAGCTTTATATCTCTTGTCTATGTCCTCCTTCAAAACATTGTCTATAGCTTTTTTGAAAGTAGTAGCTGGACTGACAACGTCGGGTGACAGACGTAACTAGTAGGATACTGTTAAGTAAATAATTCATAAACACTTTTTGGAGTATTACTTCTCCCCAAGAGACGCAGGAGACCATGTATTCGAGTCTATTATTTTCGGAGGGGTTCTGGTTATTTGAGCTGCAATTTATGTCAGCAGCAATGTCGTACGCTAGCGTTTTGGACGACGAACCGCGGAAACTATCGTCAAGCAATAGCTCATCCATGGAATTGTTCGCGTCGATGGTTTTCACGCGCGTCTCTTCCAGGAACGGCCTGTCAGGAGGATATTGATAGATATGCTTTATAACATTCTCCTTTCCCGGT
Source organism: Saksenaea vasiformis B4078 (assembly GCA_000697055.1). NCBI lineage: Eukaryota > Fungi > Mucoromycota > Mucoromycetes > Mucorales > Saksenaeaceae > Saksenaea > Saksenaea vasiformis. Next base: position 21,211 of record JNDT01002238.1, on the reverse strand, counting down.
CCAATCTCTATTGCAGGATACTCGGCAGCGCGCCCATCAAAATGAAGGCCTCTTATGCATCTGTCGAAGACATCATGCACTAAAAATGTGTGGAGCTTCTGGGAACGTTAGATAAGTTCACGTACAAAAGATTCACATTATTACATTGGATAGCAACTTCTTCTCTGGGTCGCGGGAATCCATTGAAGCGAAGAAAGAAGTATTGTGGAACCTAAAATTCTTTTTTCAGATTAATGCTCGGAATGGCTCCAGTTGAACCAAATAGAGTTTATGCTAAGTCAGCGCCAAAGATAAACATGAGAAGAAGTTTTCGATAGCTTGCGATTACATAGTTCGCCATCTACAGTCAGAGACGTTAAGCGTTTCAGCAGCTCCACTCTCGTTGATCCATGTAGGAAAGAGAACAAGATAAAATTACCCGGCAGCAGGGAATACTGTACCCAAAGGAACGGATGCAAAAACGCGAATTAATGAAGCAAAAGCGAAGTAAAATGTGGCAGGGAAATCTCAAAATTGCAAAAAGCAAAAATAGGGAAGTAATGGCACCCTGCGGTCAGATAGGGGGCCAAATTAGAGGTTTTTGGTCAGCGGCTGGGAAAAGGGAGAGCGGGACAATCAGAGTCTGTGCAAGCCGAAGAATAATGAACAACACCTTACTTCACCCAAAAATCCCACTTCCAGTATATTCTTATTTATTGCTGATTCCCTCACTATTTGTTACCATACTCGCAAGTTTCCTAATTACACGTGTTACTCATAACCCTTTAAAAGACGCACGTACGAAGAGCAGTTTTCCGTCGTTCTTTCAGTAGATTTTCCGTTGTTCCTTCAGTAGATCACTAAGATAAATTTGCGCATATGGATTTCCTTGATTCGCTGCTTTTTGATACCATTCAATTGCTTTGTTGATATCTCTTTTTTCATCTCGGTAAATATGACCAAGTCTGGTTTGCATTCCTTCATTTCCTCGTTTGGCCGCTTTTTGGTACCATTCAACTGCTTTCTTATAAGATATATTTACACCTTTTGCATTCTCATACATCCATCCAAGTTTGGTTTGCGCATCAGCATTTCCCTGCTGTGCTGCCTTCTCGTACCATTCGACTGCTTTCTTATTGTCGCGATTTACACCTCGTCTATATTTGTGCATGTCGCCAAGACTAGTTTGCGCATCGCTATTTCCCTGGTCAGCCAACTTTTTTGTACCATGCAATCGCTTTGTCCATCTCTTGCTTTTCTTCCCTGTCAATACGTCCAATTTTGATTTGTGCTTTTTCTTCTCCTTGATTTACCGTTTTCTCGTACCATAGAGTTGCTTTGTCATAGTCCCTATCCACGCTGGTTCCGAAATAGTATTTCTCACCGAAAGTGAACTGCTTTTGTACGTCGTTTTGATCGACCGCTTCTTTGCATTGGCTAATTTCCTCGCTGTAGTAGCATACTCCATCCTCTTTACGATTTTGTGTTTCTTCAGACCTTTCCCGTGTGACTCCACTTTGTTTATCAAAAAATTCTTGTTCCGAGCTAACAGTGCTGATATTGAGACCTGGGTCCTCGTCACTGGATATATCTTTCTCAGACTTGTTTCGCGCAGTTTCATGTTCATGATCGCTTGCTCTTTCTTGGATTGCTGTTGTTCGATGTAGATCTCGCCTCCGGTCGTTTGTATCTCCAAGCTTGCCCCGCACACTTCCATCCTTTTTCCTGCTTGGTTTAACAAGATTGGTGCAGATGTTTTCTACTGACTGTCCAAGATAAAACCTCAGATATGCAATTCGGTAAATTTCCTCCACTTGAAGTCGCTCGTCATCCTCAAGAACGTTATATACCGGCCTCAAATCTTTAAATTGGATAGTTGCTGGTTTGGATTTGGTGGTTTCTTTCCAGTGTTCCAGTCCATCCACAAAAAATACTCCGGAGTTGCCACCTACCACGAGCGTATCTAGCGATTGGGACAGATAAATGGTTGAAATTACCTATTATTTCCCAATACTGGTGATTTTTGATAGCACTTGCAACGTTTCCCGCTACATCGCCGCGCTGTATTGTGGAGGCCTCCTTTTTACAAGCGATTAGACCACCTAAACCAGAAGATTATTAGTTTTCGCTACATACTTATGAACCAGAGTACCAAGCAAGATCCTTGACGGGTAGTAATAGCCAAATCGTCCAAACACAGTTTGTAGAGCTTCATATCTCTTATCCACGTCCTCCTTCAAAGCAATGTGTATAGCTTCTTTGAAAGTAGTAGTTGGTCTCACAACTTTGGCGGACAGGCGTACCCAATAGAATACTATTAAGTAAATAATTCATAAACACTACCTCGATTATTACTTCTCCCCAAGAGATGTAGGAGACGACGTATTCAACCATATTGCCCTCGGATGCTTTCTGGCTGTGTTCATATGAGCTGTAACGTCCGTCAGCAGCAGTGTTGAACGCCAGTGTTTTGGACGACGAATTACGGAAACTGTCATCAAGCAATAGCTCATCCATGGAATTATTCGCATTGACGATTTTCGTGCGCTTCTCTTCCACGAACGGCTTGTCAGAAAGATATTCATAGATAAGCCTTATAATGTTTTTCTTCCCCTCTTCAATCTCCATCGCATGATACTCGGCAGCGCATCCGTCAAAGTGAAGGCCTCTTATACATCTGTCGAAGACATCACGCACTAAAAATGTAGGGGGCTTATGAAAACGTTAGATAAATTTGCATACGAAGGTTTACATCACTACATTAGACAAAAATTTCTGTTCCGGGACGCGAGAATCCATTGGAACTAAAGAAGGAGGCGTTGTGGTGCCTGTCATCCTTTTATCAAGTTATTGCTCGGAGTGGCTCCGGTTGAACTAAACAAGGTTTATGCTGAGCCGGCGCCAAAGGTAAATATGAGAAGAAACTTTCGATTGCTTGCAGTTTCATAATTCGTCATCTACGGTTCGAAATGTTAAGCTTTCCACGAGGTTCACTCTCGATGATCCATGCAGAACGGATAAAAAGACAAAATCATTGCAGCAACAGGGAAGAAAGGCTGAAGGCGGAAGGAGACCGTACCCAAACGAACGATGCAAAAACTTGGGATAATGAAGCAAAAATGATAAAATATGACTGGGAAGTGTCAGAATTGCAAAAAGGAAGAGAGGGAAAAAATGGCGTAACGTGACCAGTCGAGAAGACCCAAGCAAGAGTTTGTTGGTCATTGGTTGGGCAAGTAGGCAACTATCCTGGATCATGTTGATCTCGTGGATGAATCTGTTATATGCGGTTTCTTTTGGATAAGTTAGCGAAGAGGTTTGGGATGTTGATCGAACCTATGCGAAGCTGGGATCCCTAACGGTTGATAAACTTAGACGCAGTGTATCCGCTGTCTAGGTTTCACAACGGTGGGCTGTCCTAGGCGCACAATCAAGGTGTTCGGCCGTCGTATATGATTCAACATAGGCGCCGAGGAGGTGTTTCACACACTGTAACGTTGTACTTGAAGTTGTACGGTGTCTGTGCTGTGCGACAGAGGTAACACATTGTAAAATAACGTCCTGTCTAGCTGGTATGAGTTCAAAAGAACATCCGTAGGTGGAGATAGTTCAGAATAGAGCCATAAAACCTTAAAAAAGGCTGAAAGAGCGTGTGCTTTTGTGATTCAAAGAGAAGAGAATACACTAAAACAGCATCTGATCTACGCAGAAAAGACTGGCACCTCAGCGTAAACTTTGAACTAACGCCGAACTACAGGCGACATCCAAAGAAAGCTATCTTCACATTTCCTGTGATACTTTCAAGATTCATCGGATCGATTGTTACTTAATAAGCCTCCATAGCTCTATTGGTACTTTTGTTAAACATATCAACGCTTGCACGACGGTCAACCTCTTAGGACCAATTACATAGCTTAATCATACACCCCAAAGCACGAATCTCTTTCTATACTCGCGTGTAGTTGCGTAAAATAGCATGCCATGTTTGGGGGATCGATAAAAACCGTTATAACTTCTTCAACGGTAATTGGATACATTTGAGGCATAAAGTCTCGTCCGTTCTTTCACCGTCTCTACTGTCTCCTCCGGTGGAATCTTTATGAAAAATGGGATATCATAGACATGTTCACAACTGAGGACACAGGAAACTTTCATTGCGGCACTCATGTGGGGAAAAGAGCAATCGGCTAATCTATTGAAGGTATGAGGCAGGATATTAGTGCGGCAATGCATCTTAATGTTCGAAACTCATTTTTGACTCTGCTGTCGTCAGCAACGCTGTCATCCCGATTTTGTCACATTCTATGTTTCTTTCTTCCCATAATGCAAATATATTTTTTGTTGTCTAAATTGCTTGTTATAATTTCAAACAATCCAGTCCCTAATTTCAGGACTTAATGATTCATCTAAAAGAAAACGATATAAGACTTGTTGCTAGTTCAATAAGCGCCTACCCTCTTTACACTTTGACAACGCTTCCTGTACTTTAGGCGATCCACTGCTAACGTAATAGATAAATTCTACTGCGCGCTTTTGTGCATCTATTGGCAGTTGCAGAAACGGTCCATACAATGGACCTAAAGCGTGATGCATCAGTATCATCAGTTCAAAGGAGCGCCTTACCTTTATTTGCTAAGTACACATAGAAAAATGGAACCAGTGTTAATTCCGCGGTTTGCAGTGCCTAATTATTGATTAAGAATTAAGAATTCTTGCTTGCTTTTCCGCCATTACCTTGATATCAAAGATATCGTTTCCGCCACGTTTTGCGATGTCACACATAATGTTCAAGATTGACTGGAAAAAATGTTAATCTCTGGTGTAACGCAAGCAGCATATAGTTTAATAATCTTTACCCGGCTCGTTTCGATATGGGATGTCTTCAGTTGCCACAATGTTTTTGGAAGACTCAAAAACCATGCTTTCACAAGCTCTACATATTCGGGCTCAGACCCAATATGGAATCGGCCATTGTACGTCGGCATGGATTGGATCTAGATCTGCAATGTAAGTCCTCTTCCGGTACTACCTTTTCGTTTTTGACCCACCAGATACATTCTAATGATAAATTCTAATGCAACACGCTTCGAAGCTGAGTGTGCGTGGCAGTGATGATAATAATTCATGAATGCCTATAGATATCCGTTATGAATTTCATGCAAGCACAACCCGTAACGTCACCTTGAACATAGCTGCCTGCCTTTCACCTTCAAGACAATTTAGGAAACCCCAAATAGCAGGTAATAAAGATACTAAGTTCTCGGACTTGAAATCTGAACGCATGCTGGTCATTTCGCCATCTTTACGTTGTTTTTCAGGTAAGTTGTCTTCCTGCTTCCCGCAACGTTAGCTATATCATGACAAAGAAAAAGAAGCCTTTACATCGTATCCCAAGATGCCAAAGACATGATCCACAATCCGGTCCGACCACGCAGGGATATCGCTCTCGTCGTCATCTGCCTTCTGTAATTCATCGTATCGACGTTTTCGTCCCGTTTTTGCGGAGCTATCTTCTGATTCGGTACTTCTTTGCATAGTTCTCGCCAACAGGTACAGGGATGTTAACTCACATAGCATGATATTCATATCTTGCAGTATGCCGTCCACCTAGTATTATATACTCTTTTAATATCAGTAGCTACTGTGCGTCAATTACCTTTGCTCCCCTGTTCCCAAACGAATCGGCACCGTAGGGGAAGTAGGCCGTAAGATGCTTCAAGAGTTGCTGGAGATACGAATCCAACCAGCTCCCTCCCGCTGCTTTAACATCTCCTCCATTTACCATAGCTCTCCACAGAACTAACGTTAATCGCATGACAACAGATAATAACTGTAATGCTGGCGTTAAAGATATTGTGCTAGATGAGGTAAATACAGAAGGCGCTGTCTCGAGCCATGCGCTGATCAGAATAGGTTGGAAAGTTTCGATCAAGACCTTCAGGTATTGATGTGAGTACTTCCCGTTATCTCTGGCGCTTCCATTATCTCACCTTTACATCTCCCACCCGATCTTCCCGATTGCAGTCATTTCGATAATCACCACTGTTAAGTGGTCTTTTGTTTGCATCAGTGGTGTTTGAGGATTGATTTTTGGGAGCGTTTGAATCAAACAAGTTCAAAGACGAGAATTTGGAAAATGCTGGTGTGATAGCAAGGTATGGCACTGTGGAACCGAACATAGCATGCGTAGGTGTGAATGCAGCCTTTTAGTGCGGTTAGCAGATGCCTAATACCATCAATTTTAGTGCTTACTCTATGCTTCGGGTCCCACCGGTTAATCCCGGCATCCTTGCGCTCTTGCGACATATCCAAATGCTGCCTGAAGCTCTCTTTGGCATGATGTCCATCAATGAAATTGAACAAAAACCAAAATCTGATCGCGAATAGGGTTGAGTTTCTGTGGTCCATCTGGCTCTAGCTTACCGGTCCTCTTGGTCTCTTGAAAGTCCAGCTTCAAGTAATCTGGACAAACTCGACAATAATTCCAGTTTGACCTATCCAATTGCTTAGATTTTGTCTCTTCTTCTGTATGCTTTTATACCTTGTGCAAATGCAAATGTGATTTGACTGCCGCCGCCTTCACGCTGACCGTCGTTGTAGGCTTAGAACTGGGAATATTGGATGTTCCGGAAGTGTTGATATTGGTGGAATCGACGGCTAAGAGACTGATATAATTGCCAACAAACTACAGAAATAGTTAGAGCTTACGCATGTGAGCGCGTTTAGCATACCCGATCCCAGAACTTTGAAACAATAATTTCAGGTGCGATTTCCAACCATAGATCGGCCAATTTAATCGCGTCCAGACGAATGTCTTCAAAGATATGAGTCATAGCAGAACAGGTGTAGATGACTAGAAGAGGTAGAAATGGTTGTAGGTCCGTCTACATATTGGATTTAGCGAAATACAATTTCTAGTCGTAATATTCACCTTATCCAAAGGGATAAAACACTCTCGTAGAAATGATAGTAGTGCCTTGCGTACATCCCGATCCTTTGTTTGAAAGAGTAAAATTAATTGTGCTCTCTGGAGAAGGTGGATACACGTACATCGTCGATAAATAGTTTCAGGATCCCGTGGACTACCGTACCCAGCGACATAACCAGTAGCTCCCGGTGACCAATGCATAATTCCTCGAGACCGGAAAGTGCGTCTATATTGTGTTAACAGTATACTCCAAGTACGATGAAATACCTTTGCGAACGTTAGCATTGTAATGTTTTAATTGCGTTACGAGATCGGTCAAAGTAAGATTGCGACTTGTGGTGATTTCTCTGGATTTGTCTTCGGTGATACTCTGATTCGGTAATGAAATGCCTATAACAACAGGCTCAACACTGGTTCCCGGTGAAGAATCTTACTCTTCGATTTGAAAGAGGTGTCTGTAAAATTGTCAGGCAATGCCTTCTTTTTTCCAACTTTCAATTTTGTTTTCTAATAGTGCAGACGATTGGTTAGATCTACGAAATGGACGGCGATCGCACTCGGTTTTGGTGGTATGACTGATAGATCCACTACTATAACCGCATGCCGAGACGATAGGGGATATGATACATGCTTTAAAATCCTCATTCTTCGCTTTCTTCAGTTTCTTTGCGCTTGGCATTTTGCAAAAAGTAATAAGGTGGGTTGTACTTCGCGAGTTGGGTGGCTTAAGGAACTGTTGAACAAATCGCTGGGACGGATTTGGGCATTGACATCAAAAATCTGTAATTCCGGCCGTTGGGTCCCCATCGACTTGCTAGCGGCCACCCTATGTTTGCCCATATACTGCCATAGAAGTCCATCACTTTTGTTTTGTGTGCAACCGATCTTGCTTTCTCACCAAGGAACTTCTGTTTACACATAAAAAAAGCAACGCAAGCATTACAATGACAAATGAATCAATCGGTAGCATATCTACTTTTTTCTTGATTATGTATTACTTTTTCTTGAGATAAAGAAAGATGTTCATAATTCCTTTTTACATTTTAATATGGTACTACTATTAGTTGGGTTTGATAGGTTCGCGCGCTTGACTACCAACATTTACACCGTATATGTAGGTTGCAGACATGACTATGATGGAACCGATGGCAAATTGGATGGATGGCTGAAAGTTAAACAAATAACTACTGATGATGCTCGATATGATGATGGAAACACTAGTGGCGAATCCTTTAAGAATGTTGTCGGCGTACTTAACCACAATTGAAACCAGTAATCCTCCTAAGGCTTGATTTATCACAACAAGCCATGCGAGGCAAGAATAACCTTGCAATAAACCGCCAGCTTGAATCAACGGCCAGTCGCTAAAGATTCCAATAAAAGAGAATACAGCGCCACAGAGGCCCAGCTGGATATTTCGCACCCACATCGATGTTGTTGACGTTTTTAAAATCTTCTCAAAATAGCAACCGGCAAATCCAGACGAGACACAACTGGTTAACACCGCAAATAAGCCGATCCATGGATTTTGCATTTCTTCAACTGGCGGACGTGACATGTTTTGCGACTGTACCAGGGTCACCCCGATCATGAGAAGAACCAAGGCGAGCCATTGCCGATTACTTAGCACTTTTCCTAGTAAAATCACCGAGAAGATCGCTGTTGACAAGATCTTCAATTGATATGTCACTTGGAACGTGGCGGCTTCGAGGTTGCTCAATGCAATATATAACAGATTGTTCTGCAGTGCATACAATGCAGAAGGCACAAGCATCTTTAACGTTTCGTGTGGTTTCCCTATGATCTCTTTGTACAATACTGCAGCGAATCCTTTCCACGTGCGTTGTTGCAGTCGCATGACCGTAAAGCATGCCGCTATTTTCACCAATTCCGCCATAAAGACTGCTGTTGACGCAATGTACAACGGTTGTTCTGCACCAGCGCTGACCCGTGAATATCGCATCATTAGAACTAGTAGGCTATTTTGCGCCACAAGGACAACGAGCGATAGTTGCGTTCGTGTAAGACCGTACAGCATTGGCTCAACTGTCTCCAACTTCAGAAGGATCTTCGTCTCATCGCAATTTACCTTTGGATCTCCCACGCGCATGCGTGGTTGGTAACAGTGCCTCTTTACCAAATGTTCGGCGTGAATGGTAAATGGCCATGAAGCAGCATGTGCAAAGAGAAAATTAACTTTCGATTGCGTCTCAGTCCAGTCACTAAAAGGGTTAAGTTAGTACCAAATCGGGTAATATCCTTCCACGGATTTTGAATAAACATTTGCATCAATAAAGATATCCTCATACCGTTCAGGTGGAATAATTTTTGCGTTGGGAAGTGACGAGCTTCTGTGCAGGAGGTAGTTCATTCTACATTAATCCAAGGAATACTTTGCACCTGGACGACCTGACCTTTGCATTAATGTTGCCTAGAAGGATGGTTTCCCGGTATCCCACCGGAAGGAGTAAAAATGTCTCGAGAAAAGACAAGCTTTCATTGAAGCAAGAACACTGTTTTTCATTAAGTCGTTTCAGTGACGTGTTTCTCAATATCCTGTCGGAAGGAGTTACAATATCTCAAGATAAGTAAGATGATCCATTGAACATCGTTTTTGCATTTAAGATGCTTCAGTGATCGTTTCTCAGTATCCATCCTATGGCGCGAAAATGTCTCCAGATAAAGATCACATTCAATTGAAACAAGAACATTATTTCTGCGTTAAGATTGCTTCAGTGATAGTTCCTCGGTATCATGTCGGAAGGAGTAAAAATGTCTCGAGTTAAGGAGAGGTTTCATCCAGCATGACCCGTATTTAAAGGCGTGCATGAGTCATTTTTAATTTCTTTAACTCTGTTTTTTCAAGAGGACACTGTGGACATAGAAGGAAACGTCCGACAGGTAATACAATATCTACGCACATGAATGGAATACTTATTTGATTGCACCTTTAGATGACTTCCGCTGCAACAGATCTGTTCGTCAAGGAGTTCGTGCCTATTTACGGCATCAATCCAGGGATTCGAACGGCGAGGACTCTATCCGTCTCAAGCTCCGAGATAGGTTGAAGCGTTCCGCTCCATTTGTCGTGGAGAAACTACTATAGCACTTCCATAAGAACATGGTACATGGGAACTGCGAGCCTCGACCGTCGACCACTTCACTCATTCGGACAAGCATCATCACCGAAGAGAATGTGCCAAGCGATAAGAAAAAGAAGACATGGCTCCAGAGAAAAGGTGAATCGAGCGAGAGAAGCGCAGAGGGAGCTCTCCACCCTCAAATCCTATCCCCGGCTCGCCGATGGCGAACGACAGCGCTTCTCAGATAGATTGTGTGAGAAGACAGCGGTCCACTTCTACGGGCATTGGCAGGCTATCAACTCGATGATCAGAGGCCATGCTCGCAGAGGAACGAAGCGACTCCAACAGCTACACGACGCCAGGGCATAATCGCTGTCATGGATGGGTCCAATACGATCAAGACGTGTCACTAGTGTCTCAAGCCATACAGCTCTAGAAATATCGAACTGCCGATGGGTGAATCATAAGAAGCAACGACACCATCTGCAGTCTCAATCCCATTGTCCCAGTATAGCCAGAGGCTGCGACACAATGGGACCTTATATGAATGCCACAAGGAATATAGCACTGAAAGGAGTTTCCGCGGTGGTCTCTCTGCAGACGGAAACCCACTTGCACCGTTCAATTCCCAACCTAAGGGCATATACAAGCTGGATCAACAAGTTGCTGATGCTTGTTGTCGTCGTAGCTATGAAACCATGCAGAAGATGAAAGCCTCTGGCAATGGATATCGTATTTGGATTATCAGAAAAAGGGAACACGAATAAGTCCTGACTTACTTTTGCAACCGGCACCAGTGAAGTCATGCAAAACTTGACATTACAACAATATCTCGGACCTAAATCCTACATCGTTGCTTTTCTAAATCCACATTTGCGGACGTTCAAGAATTTTATACAAATACAAATCGTTTCCCCAATTCGAGAGATGAGGAATAAACACCCAATGTCCGAGCAACTCTCAGTATTCTAAAAAGAACGGTCGATTGAAATGATTGCTGCTGTACGATAGTACAAATGTTTCTAAAGAAAGCACGCTCGGTTTACATAGAGAAAATACTTTAAAAGAGACGATGCGTGAAGCGCGAACACACAGCATTCACTCAACTTTTCGATAGCCTGGGAACATGATCATTCTCCATTATTTTGCTTTCAAGGCGATTCGCACATATCATCTCGCTTCCATGTAAAATCTCATCACCAGCATTTAAAAACTTCAGATAGAAAGCTTGTTAGGAAGGCCATAAAAGAACTGATGTGAGAGCGTCAGATGGTCTCCACACGATAAGTATCTCAACAGATATTAGTCAAGAAAAGTTTAAGATTATACTTCTCTATATGCAGAAGACTTTACAGGGCAAGGCACTTAGGATATGCTGAGGATCGGAAGAAACGGGTAAAGATGCTAGGAAGGTAGAGCCGGATTTGAAGTACAAAATCAAAAATTCGACCATTCATAAGTGTTTGCACTATAGCAGAGGCAGTTGTTCTCATTATGGATCCACCACCTATAGTTTCACACTGTTGATAAGGGGTGAAGCCGCATGTTTCACTTGAAATGATCATTCCATTAGCAAAAACTTCACTAATGCTAACTAAATTCTTGTATATGGTTAGATATGGTGTAACTGCGAAAACAAGATGCGCTCGATGGTTAAGAAAGCACGAATCAGTGGGAGGATGCTAATGATTAAACCATATTTGGCTAACTTTTGCATTTCTATATGGTAACGTCATAACATGCACGAGAGATCCAACCAAACGTTCCAGTAGATTAAAACGTATGTCCGAGATCTATCAAGTCACACGTGGGCTCTTTGATCAACGTTTCGACTGAACACGTTTTCTTCTTAAGCTGCGGATCTACTGGATTTTCCTATCATTCTGTGCTACTTTTGGCCTCAGCTGCAGACAAGTTTTACGTTAGATGTAGTGGTTTTCTTTTTGCATGTCGAAGTCTTGAATCCTGCGAGTGAAGCAGATCTTTATTCATCAACTCAAAGCGCATTTCGCTGGTTCCAGTGTTTAATTGCGATTTTGGTTTAGATAATGAGGTTGATCGGTATTTAACAGGTCTTATAATTTATTTATTTTTTTTTGTTTTTTTTTTTCTCGGCTCTGTTTTCTTCTAATTTCCCACGGTATGTACTTTTAATGAATTACAAATCCAGGATTACTCATGTTTATTTTATCTATCATCTAGCCTGCAAGACCTCTGTCCTGAACCGTTCTGGCTGTAACGGTGCCGTTAGTCCATTTTTAATGTAAGCAAATATTGTCGCACGCTCAGTACATTTATCTTCTGCAATAAACGTCAGACGTCGTACCGCTTAATAAATGGCATCCAAAGTTTGTTCCATTCGCTGACCATGAATGTATTTTTATGCTACTCTGTATGAATTGTGCGTCCATGGATGAACCGAATGGATGTAACTAGAGTTATGAGCCCTGTGGCCAACATATATACTTAGCAACCGCATCTTCAATCTTTCCTCAGCGCGAACTTGGCTCTTCACAGGCGCAAAATTTATATGGATTAGCGTAAAACACACATTCAATAAACAGCAAATCTTAGGGCGTTTGATAATGAGAGAGTGTGCGGTACAAATATGCCGTAGCTACTGGTTACATTCACAATGCAATTTCTCTCGTATCTTTTTTAAGAGAAGAATTTCAAGATGCAAAGTCAGCAATAACATAAATGGAGAAGATACTTATTTATCAAAGACGTACTGGACAAGCGTTTCAAATAAGAGCTTTTAATCTGCTTTTGCGCTTTTATCATTGGCAGATTTTTTCAGCACGTCTGCATAGCTAAAAGGGGCAGGTATGGCCAGTGTTGGTTGGCACAGGTTCGGGAACGGTTCCGCTATGGTCCCTTGAGACATAGACTCAGGTGATTTCTCTCCTTGCAACTCCTCTTTTTCCTTTGGTTTTTCCACCGCTTTTTCCCCCCGCACAATTGCCTTTCCCCTGACAACGTCTGCAGTGGATCGGCATTGGACAGTGGGCTCGCAATTAATTGCAGTCGTAGATGTCTCTCCCGCTTTAGTTGGCAGAGGCGGAAAGTTGACTGGCTGAAAGGAAGGAATGGGATTCACTAGAGACAATTGACTCTGTTAGCTGACGAGCTATAGCAGTTTATGTCTATCTGCACTTACCATCATCTTTTCCTTTCCCTTTTTTGCTTTTGTTGTCGTATTTATCACGGTTGCCCTTTCGTTTTGGCTTGTTGGTATCTGAAGTAATGGATCCGCGCCGTCGTAATGGCTGGCCTTGGGAGTTATCTTTCTCTGCGATTTTATCCCTGTGGTTTCTGCGTTCATTTTGCTTCTCTGACCTTTGTGATGATGCATTGGACGGCTCTTTTGACCCTCTTCTCGAGTTTTTGACGTTACGTTCATTAATCACCCTACTGTGAGTGTAGTGTTGCTGCGACCGCTCTGATTTGCTACGGAAGTTTCTTTTCATCGGTTGATGCTCCTCCGCATGGGACATAGCTCCCCGCTTTCCAGAAGTATCTCTGGTTTTATCCATGTATAGACCTTCCATTCCAGTTGTTAACTGATCAACTTCTGGTGCACTGTCCTCATTGTTGCTATTTGCCCTTCGGTTGGGTTGATTATTGCTTGTATACCGTCCTTGACTGTTTTGATCGTTTTCTTGTCGACCATTTCTATATTCATTACCATATCGATGCCTGGACCGTGCTGAATACCCGCCCCAGTAACGAGGTCTGTTTTCACCTGTATTGTAATATTGATTGTGGTACATATGCCCTGCAGGATAATGAGGATTCCATCGATTTCCATAGGACATTGGTATCGCCATGCTATAAGGATAGTAACATCCGTATGGGCCAGCTACGGATGGTACAGAGATATCTGATGTCCTACTGCTCGCATCAGACAGAGGAGATGTCGATGGTGTCACATGCGGCGAAGGAGATAAATCGGATGTGGCAGGACTAGATTGTTTCTCAGGATCAAACGTAGATTTACGAGGTTGTCTGGGAAAGATATTAACCTCTGACACCGCTCAGTAGTGTCATCACTTACACGCTCCTCAAAATTGGTTCGGACTTCATACGAGCTGCAATAGGCGCACCTTTGAAAGATTTGCCTCGGATATCGTATAGCATTTTTAAAGCGTCTTCTTCTGATTCAAACGTAATATACCACATGTTTCCAATGTCTTTTTTGATTGATTTGACAGGTGGCGATTCCAGTTGCCGAAGTAAATCACTGATTTCCTACAGGTGGGGAGCAAATGTCCGAATTCCATTTTCTTCCCAAAGCACGGCGATCATTCTTACCTCTTCGGTCGTTTCGGGAACATCTCTCAAAATTACAGTTGTCCGCTGTACTGATATATTAGGTTTCACTTTTGTTCCAGTTTCATCAATAATCACAGCAGATGACTCCCTTAATGCATTCACAATCACATCCAAGTCTGTCGTCCACTCGCGTACCCTTCTAAATTTTGCAATGGTTACGATTGGCACGTACAGATCAGAGTCCATTTGAGATACTGGAATCCGGATTAAAATTTTCTTCCCTGAAAAACATCAAACTCTCTTACCAAGGTAGGCATCATTGGCCAGATTTTGCCTACGTAGAAAATGATGAATATCTTTTTACTTTCTCATTCCATCTATTATACCTAGAGAAATAGTACTCCAGCTGCCTTTTCAAGTCGATTTTGACAGTGATGCCATCTATGCAGAGAATTAAGAGCGCTGTTCTAATTAAGATGCGATACTTGCTTGAATCGGAGACGGAGCTATTTAATTCATGAGCAGCTTTGGATTTTTTGAAGACGGAGCTTGTGTTGATTTCATCGTCATGCATGATTATTTCGAGATCATCTTGCTCATCATCTCGTGTCGGTGATTCTAGATTTTGAGAACTGTTTGGATTTCCATTGGTAAAGGATGGATAATACGTAGGAGGTGGAGGATAGTACATTGGTACATAGGGGATATTCGGATATGGAGGTAAAGGTTCAGCAAAGTGTGGCGAATCGGATATGCCGTTTTCTCTGGAAAAACGAGAAGATTTACGGTTGTTTTTCGTGGAATATCTAGTTGACTTTTCATCCTTTGTCATCGACGAGCCTTCTGCTTGTCCATGGGTGCTACTCTGTGATATACTGTCATTATAGGAAGTCATGTCTTTACTGTAGATGAATGACGAGTGTTGTCAATCTCACGATCGTCAACGTAAACGTAGGAAAAGCCTGATCTAACTTGATTTGTAAGTATAATTTAGCCATGACTAAGACAAAAGAGACTCACAGTTAAAGCAAGAGATGAGGATAAAACGACAGAATGAGGAATCGTTATATTATTTGCAATGAATTGCAAGTAAAGGAAATGTTAAAGAAAAAGTAAAGAAAATAGAGAGAAAGTTGTACAGGAAAAAGACGCAACCAAAAAAAAAAAAACCGAACGCCTCGCTTTTCTGTGAAAATTCCCTGCGTAGAGATGAGCTTATTTACGCCTTCAATTGACCTATCACAATAAACACCTACAACGTTCCTATTCGCGTACATTTTGTTGGTTATGCATATATTGATCTTACTTTTCATATTACAACGCGCTTCTTTACTTTTACCTGTTCTCAACTTCCGTAACTAAGACTTAGACACGTGATTCCAGTTGACCATGATCCCTCTCATTCTTCTCTTTAACATTTGTGTGATACATTGAATTATCAAACCTATTAGCGAACAGCAAAGCCGTTTATCAAAATGCACGAGATGTACTAAATATATCCAGTTTGAAACGTAGACGATTACTTGGAAGTACTTCTTTTATGTATCACTTTAGCGGAGCTGAGCGTCGATCACCACCTTTATCCCTTACTGAGAAATTGAAGTTACACACAATCCTTTAAAGGATTATCTTTTATGCTTACCGTTTTGGACATAATACCTCTGATTTTCGTGAGGGTGGGTCAATTCCTTTGTATTTTATCTCAACGGATACACGACTTACGTTGCAAGATTTACTACTGAAACGTGCTGATTTGTTTACATATGATTCTATTCAGATTACTTTGAACTGCCTGAGAATGTTCTGTTCATCCAAAATAAGAGTCGAGAACATATATTTAATATCCTATATATAGGAAACCACAGCTACATGTTATATAATGTAACGAATGGTTATCTTTTTCTTTTCCCATGATAATGCCAAGACATCTGTGACAAGAAAGAAACAGCTGGACATTCGAACAAGGAGTGTCTGTGTCCAAAACAATTCAATGAGCTGGTCCTGACAAACAATGAGAAGTGCATATTGGCTCAACTGCATCAAGATCCGCCAATAGCCGTTCCAATTTAATCACTTAAAACAAATTTGTAAACGATCAACGCTAAAACTTCCAAAGTAGACCAGTTTATTGGATAAGGACCTGGGATCTTTGTAAAGGTTGATTGAACAAATCACGGCGAGAAGATAATGTAATTTACTTATTTAAGATTGCCTGACTTGCAGAGGATAGCAATTGCAGTTTACAATAGCGGTACGACAGATTACATACTTCGTTGTGCCTCTGCCAATAATACTTTTTTTAAGTAATCATATGAATTTTACATAAATATGTGTCAGCTTAGAATCATCTGTGTCGGCTTTAAAGGAATTTTTCGTTGGTAAGTAGCGTTCACAGTAATACCACAAAGAAGGTTCGCACCTGGAACATACGAGCTTGTACAATAGGCCGGCTTATTATGTCAGTGATAGATTTTCCAATTCTCTATCAATACGCGTACAAATTCTATGGCGTAAGTAAACATTCGACCAAGAGGGGTTTGGGCTTAAGTGATGTAGCTTATCTGACAAGGAGCACGGATCTGCGATTTATGTACGTACTGTGTACGGCAGCAGTAAAGGTATGATAATGAAAGATCAGGAAGGTGACGTGCTAAAAAGATTTTCTTTTTGTTCCATTCAATTTGTCGTCACTTCTCTTTTTCTTTCAGTCGTTCCATATCTTATTTTTATTTTGTGCTTTATCGGTAAGTATGCAGTAGTTCCCACATTGTTTTTCTGACGCAGAGTGTTCAAAGATCTAAAAAAGAAAAGATATCTTCTGATGGTGCATTTCCGCAAAAAGGCGATTTACGGATGTTGTCAAGCTTGGTAAGCTGTTTATGTTTATAATAAACTCCAATCAACTTGAAAAAGTAGAATGCTTTACTCTCTTCCATGTGGCACAAGATCAAGTACTTTCGTTTTCAAGCGACGCAGGGTTTCTCTTCATGCAGCGATCTGAAGACAGCTTGAAAGGAATGTATTTTTCTTACCTGAAGAAACAATTAACTACAACCATTTCTTTAGACTCCTTTTACACCGCTCGCAGAGCAGCTCCCTTAAGGTGCAAACACATACTTTACAGGAGCTTCCGTAAGCGATCGATCCTAAGCAGTGCCTTTTTGGTAAACATCCACTGTTCCATATACATAGATGATTCATTTTATTCTACAGCCTTCAAAGACCTGAGCAGGGACTCTTTTGAGTTTACAGCGAAGGCCACCAACCAACCCTTAGGCAATCAGGCGCAAAAAAACTTGTTAGGACTATCTCAAAATCACTCCTGGAGTGGTACGGCGGTTAGAGATCCGTCATCCTAGCCTCTTTGTTAGGCCCGGGTTTCGTCGACTCCTCTGTTGATTATCCGGAGGGCCGCGCTGATACCTTCTGCGAAATTCCCGGAAAGTGGTGCTGTTAGGTAAATGCGTCCAATGATTAGTTGATTTTGTTACGTCTTTGCCGGATGCGCCAATGGGGTGCGTGTAGCGAAACTCGGTCAAGAGGATTATCCGCATCTATCTCTTTCTTCTCCGGCTCTCTATTCTTCTCCCTGTGTCCTAGGTGCCTATCTTCTTTGAGCGCGTACAGTAACCTTATTTTTAGCCTACACAGCCTCTATCGCTAGCCGTTCTGCGCTTTAGGTAGTTTCCTGTTAGACAACTATAAGTAAAAGAGAAAACGCTTGCCATGTACACAAATAATTCGTTTACTGTTTCGTACATTGTATAACAAGGCTGGAAAGATATTGCGTTACTTCAATTTCCCGTTGCGCGCTATCATCTTCAACGGAACCTTTCCACGCTAAGATACCGACTGCAGCCATGTCCATGGGCCACCAGTGCTGCGCCGATCTCTATGACGAAGCGGAAATGCTCTTCGAAATACGTGAATAACTGTCAGCGCATACCAGGAATTATCATACATACAAGAGGCCTTCTTCGCGATGATAATGAATGGGATAACTGCCTTGCTGAAGCATCGTTAATGAATGCATCCTCCCGTCAACTGCGCAGATTGTTCTGCTGCCTTTTGATTCACTGCCAGGTTTCTGATCCTGCCCAACTCTGGAATCGCTACTATAGTGAGCTGGCCGCTGATTTCGTTCACCGATTTCAGCAAAGCCATCCGGTAGAGCACCTAGATGTTGAAGAGGCCTGCCTCTCAGCTACATTACATGACATGGAGCGAATACTACGCAGTCAACGAAGGACACTTTCCGAATTCTCGAGCTTGCCTCAGTTATCCCAGCAAGATGATGATCCGGAGACCGTCATTTTCGCTGCCGAGCTCGATTATGATGCAGAAATTCTACATGAGCAAGTATTGCAGCGAGAGACTTTGCTTAATGATGACCAGAAGCGTATCTTCTTCTTCATCAAACAAGCTCTTCAGTCTGCCAATTCATCAACTCTATCTACTCCCAGCTCCAATGTGTTCTTCATTGATGGCCCTGGAGGTACTGGGAAGATATTCCTTTATAGCACCATCCTTGCCTATGTACGCTCTCAGCATCATATCGCCCTTGCAGTTGCATCTTCTGGAATTGCCGCTATGCTCCTTGAAGGCGGCGCAACTGCACATTCACGTTTCAAGTTCCCTTTGAATCTTGACCTCTATCCTGCATCTTCTATAAGGTCTCAATCATCCGAAGCAAAACTTATCCAAGATGCTGCAATCATTGTCTGGGATGAAACTCCCATGATGAACAAGAAAGCTGTCAAATGTGTTGATATGCTCCTCCGTGACATCATGCGGGCCGATTCACCTGATCTAGAGAACGTTCCTTTTGGTGGCGACTTCAGGCAGATCTTGCCCATTGTCTTACGTGGTAGCCGTAATCAGGTTGTTGAGTCATGTATCTCGCAGTTGCCATGGTGGCCGCAGGTGCACATACTACGGCTTACCGAGAACATGCGCATACTACAAGCCCACAATGAGATTGATGCGTCGGCCATTCGACGGTTTTCGAATTTCCTGCTTGATGTGGGCAATGGTGACCATCCCATTCCCCACGGAATGTCATCTGAAGACTGTAATATTATCCAACTGCCGGATGAATGGTGCTATACCAACAAGACTATTGAAGAAATAATCGATATTACATGGTCCAATATTGATAGTATGTCGCAGGAAGATGCTGCCAATATCATCAAGTCTGCTGTTCTTGCTCCTCGGAACGCAGATGTCGATAGAGTAAACCTGAAGGCGACAGAAAAACTGCCTGGGAACGTTCAAGAATATCTGTCAGTCGATGGCATTAATGACACAGAGCAATCCGCACTGTATCCTGTGGAGTATCTCAATTCAATTGTGTTAGTAAGCTTGCCACCTCACAAACTGCGCTTGAAACTTAATCAGCCAGTAATGCTAATTCGGAATCTCGATCCCACCAACGGGCTATCCAACGGATGTCGCCTCATCTGCAGACAATTCTCTCGCAGCTTGATCACAGCAGGGATAGCAGTTGGCGCTCATGCAGGAACAACAGTCCACATCCATCGAATAACTCTATTGACAGAAGAACGCGAGCTTCCATTCATTTTGTCTCGCCATCAATTTCCACTAAAGCCTGCATTTGCTATGACGATCAACAAATCGCAAGGCCAGACTCTCCAACGTGCTTCTATATTTCTTCCAACGCCTGTCTTTTCCCATGGTCAACTATATGTCGCACTCTCTCGAGTAAGCTCTCCGAGCAGCATCAAAATCTTCCTATATGCTAGCGAAAATCCAAACAACAACCGTCCAGTAAGCACAACGAGAAATATTGTTTACAAAGAAGTTTTCCGGTCATTGTAAGCTTTTTTCTCTTTTGATCATGTATTGACAACATCCTAACATCATTGATAGTTAATCCCTATATCTCTATATGCGCTATGTATCTAAATGTACTCCACTTATGCTATCACTATTACTATTATTATGCAGCATTATTTCTATGCCCTTCTTTTAAAACCATTTATCAATATAAGCATGTTTTTCTTTAAGCGTCCAATTCATCTGTTCTGCAGCATATTTCATCTTGCCCATAGAGGAGGGGTGTGGGGGTCTCCTCCCCCCCACGAAAAAGAAGAAGGGGGGTTCTCAGGGGGTCCCCCCCCCTGACTTCCAAAAAAAAAAGGAAGAAGTATGAACAAGCAAAACGTACAAAGATCCTTCTTCTTTCTCAGCATCTTCATCTTTTCTTTCTCATAGTCCCTTATTTCTCATAGGCCCGTCGTTCTCATAGTCTCTTCATCCTCATTGCTTCTTTTTCCTTACAATTTTTTTAAGCATGGATGCCTTTTATGCAAATGAAAAACCCGAGGCGGACTGCACCCGAGCGAAGCGAAGGTCGCAGCTTGTGGCGAAATGGCCGGTTGCCAGAGTCGGCTGTCGCCTCCTCTTATTATAAAAATTAGCAGTGCCCTTTGAAACCGGCCCTTTGTCCCATTCGCCAGCCGATGGCCTTTTCATTCGCTCAACGCATCCAGAATTGAGAACCCGCTGCGGCTTCATTCGCCCTAAAATTACAAACTGGCCCTGGAGGTCTCATCGACGCCTGGAGGGCCGACCATGCCTTGCACCCTTGGGGCTCTCCAGAACACGCGAAAGCCTATATCGGCAGCATTTTGCTTTGCATAATTGTACTCTCAAACCAAGAGGCCAACCATCAGTGCAGTACGATCACCAGATATGAAGAGGTAGTTCTTCATGATGGCTATCGACATTGTTTTACTACTCACTTCCAATGATGGCAGACTCTTATAGCTGACAGAAGTTTCTATTCTGTTCTCACGTCAACCGCTCCATTTTAATTGGATACAGGTTTTGGGTAAATGCTCTTCAAGCTATAAAAGCTTCAACTTCCCTTGATATCATTCTGTTTCATTACATAGAAGTCATATTGTTAGTCTCTGCTGTAAAC